>JBBPBX010001981.1:39126-67510 GCA_038048925.1 Garcialebias charrua | reverse complement strand
AAGACAGAATCTGCCAGCTGTTTTTATGGTACAGACAAATATAATTATCTTGGCCATATATAGAAGGATTACCTGTGTAGCATTAAAACTGCGCTCTCCTGACTCTGATCTCTGACCTCTGACCCTTGGGACTCACCATGAACTGTTTTCTTTAAAGGTCCACTGACATAATTTTTCTACTATTCATAAAATTGCTCAAAATATATATATTTTATCATTTAAATATGTTCGTTTTTGCAAACACAATGATAAATCACTTTAATTTTGCTTTAAAAGTGATTTTGAACTTCAAGCCGTGTTTAATCATGGGAAATCCGATTACACGCGAACGCACCATCTGTGACGTAGTGTGCAGAGTGTGAGGCAGAGCTCTGGGCTTGTCACGGTGCGCGGGTGTGAGCAGCTCCACATGAAGGTAAGTCTGATACAGCATCAGACCTAAATTAGATCCAGTTGTTTCTTGTTCCATCACCCAAACTATTTTCTGCTTCCCAAAATGAAGACAAATAGCTCAAATCTTCACGTAGATTGCTAAATTTGTCGGGTTTTAAATTGTCTGCTGTGCGTTCGTGTGTAATCGGATTTCCCATGATTAAACACGGCTTGAAGTTCAAAATCACTATTAAAGCAAAATTAAAGTGATTTATCATTTTGTTTGCAAAAATGAACATATTTAAATGATAAAATATGTATATTTTGAGAATTTTATGAATAGTAGAAAAATCATGTCAGTGGACCTTTAAAGTTAAATTTGATTTGAATAATGTCTGATGTCTTCACACATCACTTGGACTCAGAGTCAGCTACAGTCTGACTAATGTTGACTCTTTTCTTTTGTGCATTTGAGAAAGAACAAACAAAATGAATAATTAAGTTTGTTTTATTTGATTATAAAAGGTGTGAACATGAGTACTGTAATGTACTGTATATTGTTTTCAATCCTTTACAATAGAGCGGCTTTGGATGTTATCCCCTCAAGGGATGGCCCTTGAAATCCCAAGGAGAGCACCATCCACTTGGGAGAGAGGGTGGGAAGAAAAAGACAAGAGTAGGGTAACATAAACTGGACACAAAAGGGAAACACAAAAACCCTAATCCTAATCCTAATCCATTCTTCCCTCACTTGGAACAAAACCAAGAAATACTTAAACTCCTCCACTTGAGGCAAACCTCATCCTCTTCCTGAAGAGAACAATCTACCCTTTTCTGACTGAGGACCATGGCCTCAGATTTGGAGGTGCTGATTCTCATACCAGCTGGTTCACACTTGACTGCAAATTGCTCCAGTGAGAGCTGAAGATCACGGCACAATGATGCCAAAAGGACCACCTCATCTGCAAAGAGCAGAGATGGAATCATGAGGCCACCAAACCAGACTTCCTCTGCCCCATGGCTGCACCAAGATATTCTGTCCATAAAAGTTATGAACAGAATCTGTTCAGGCAGGCGAGCAGCGGCGGAGTCCAACTCCCACTCTGAAGGGGTCTGGCTAACCGGCAATGTGAAACAAACACTTGCACCACTTGTATATGGACCGAACTGCCGGATAGTAGTAGTACTCAATCTCATTCTCATGGAGCACCCCACACAAAACACCCCAAGGAACACTGTTGAATGCCTTCTACAAGACCAAAACACATGCAGACTGGTTGGGAATCTCCCATGACCCCTCAAGGACTCTAGTGAGGGTAAAGAGCTGGTCCAGTGTTCCACATCCAGGACATACCCTGCATTGTTCCTCCTGGATCTGAGATTCGACAATCAAACTCACTTCTCCAGTACCCCTGTATAGACCTTACCAGGGAGGCTGAAGGCTGAGTTATACTCGCGCTTTGGTCCTCTGGCCCTCTGCGCGTGAACTGCGCGCGCACTGAGCTGTGCGGCTTCTGCGTTTAGAGTTTCGCCGCTGTGTTTATGGTTGACGCACGGCGGAGCATGGCAAAGTGCTGTTCTTTTACGGGCCAGCAGGTGGCTGTAGCCTCTAAAACCTGTGCATATGTTGCAAGAAAGGGTAGAAGAAGAAATCTACCGTAGAAGAAGAACTGTTTGAAATTACACAACAACAACAAAAAATGCTCTGCTCGCGTGCTGAATACAGAACAACAGTTTTTGTGTCTTGCGGTTTTAATGCATGGAGTCAGCAAGGAGGAAGCGATCACGTGACTTTTGGCAAAACAACAAAAGAAAAGTCCAGCTGAAGAAGGTGAATTTAATACATTTGTATCACATAAAAACATTCCTCCATGCGTCGCGATGCCGTCTCCACGACCACAGCGGTGCAGACAGCTGCAGGCTCTGGCGTGAAGGTCCCCACCCGAATCAATTCTGTAGCACCCACCGCGCGCGCACTAGGCTTGCAGAGTTTCAGAGGTGCACGACACGCGCCAAGACGACGCGCGGGGCCAACGCGCAGGGGCGGGGACTGTGATATTGCGTCACTTTTGGTGCGCGCACCCTCGCGCGTTGCGCGTTACGTTGAGTATAAATCTAGCTTAAGGAGAGTGATGCCCCTGTAATTGGAGCACACACTCCGGTCCCCCTTTTTGAAGAGGGGAATTAGCCTTTGACTGATTAATTATTGTTTATATTGTTCATTATTCTTTTAGTAATCACTTTAATACTTTTCAAATTAGTTTTACTTCAAATTATCCTTTATCATTTTTGTAGTTCAATTTGTTTATTATTGTTGACGATTCTTAGCCTCGTTAATTATTTTTATAATAAAACTTCCAAAACAAATTTGGTGGTCTCATTTAAATGAATATTCATTTGTTATAGAGTTCTTTGTAATTAATGTATTCTTCTTCAGTGACTGAGTTCCGATTATTAAAGGGTGAATGCGTCAATTAAGTTGTTGCTTGTCAGTAAACTGACCGGCTGCTTTAACGCGAGCAAAACAAACAAAAGTGTAATAAAATGAGAGGCAAGTGTCACCTTTCCTCCTCCATTCACTCACAAATTCCACAGCTGTACATCCATGCACAAGCAGCAACCGTGTACACAAACTCAAAACCACAATTCATGCTTTCAGTCCTAACCCTTGGACATTCTTCAGTCATTGTTCTACCATAGTGGTAAAGACAATTTAAAAATGTGTTTCCATCACAAGTATTGTTTGAAAATCAGTCGAGAAACTGTCCAAACGCTCATCATGGTCCATACCAACTCAGAACAGTGATTCTGGCATGAAGATTTCAGGGGTTCCTCCTAAACTACTGATTTTCCATAGTTAGGTTAAAGTAAACAGAGATGTTGTGGACAAACATATTCCTCCAACTGCACGCTTGAACAAAGGTTTAATATCATCACAAATTCTCCAGTGTACAATTATGATCATGAAAGACTCAATTCTACAACAAATGGCAGAACTTACAGCCCTCACTTGTCTTCTGTCTGACTGTCGGGGGAGTCGTGATTCAGGCCCTGATCCTTTTGACCCCTGGAGACATTGTGCCTGACTCCTGCGACGCACCCGCCTGATCAATGACTCATCGATAGCAGTACTAATGTCTAACATGCTGTGGTGAGACGCTCCCGTCGCTTCTATGACAGCTCCCAGGCAAAAGGAGAAACAAGTCGATATGTGGCCAGCCCTAAAAATCCATTTAAAAATCGTAACTCAGTGTAGGAACGCTTTAATGATGAAAACGCCAAGTCAGGCTTCTTAAAGTATGGAGAATAAATGAGATATCACAACCACCATGCCATAATATTATGTGCACTAACTGGTAAGTCTTTGTTTTCTACCTCTGAAGATCTGATGCAGTCAAAAACCAAACAAGGAAGGGAATTTTTCTAGATCTGGACTTGTTTGTACAGTCGGCTTCATTTGAATTGTGTTTGTTTATTGAGATAGATTTTCTGGTAATTATAATCCTCAAGTATCACATTTATGCTTTTATTATGACATTTTGTATTGTGGTCAATTTTTCTGAAATAGAAATAAACTGCAAAAAAACATCTGTGTTAAATCATTATTTTAACCTCTACTGATGGATGGATGGATGGATGGATGGATGGATGGATGGATGGATAGATAGATAGATAGATAGATAGATAGATAGATAGATAGATAGATAGATAGATAGATAGATAGATAGATAGATAGATAGATAGATAGATAGATAGATAGATAGATAGATAGATAGATAGATGGATGGATGGATGGATGGATGGATGGATGGATGGATGGATGGATGGATGGATGGATGGATGGATGGATGGATGGATGGATGGATGGATAGATAGATAGATAGATAGATAGATAGATAGATAGATAGATAGATAGATAGATAGATAGATAGATAGATAGATAGATAGATAGATAGATAGATAGATAGATAGATAGATAGATAGATAGATAGATAGATGGATGGATGGATGGATGGATGGATGGATGGATGGATGGATGGATGGATGGATGGATGGATGGATGGATAGATGGAGATGGATGATGTGATTGAGGGATAGATGGATTGATTGAGGGATAGATGGATTGATTGAGGGATAGATGGATTGATTGAGGGATAGATGGATTGATTGAGGGATAGATGGATTGATTGAGGGATAGATGGATTGATTGAGGGATAGATGGATTGATTGAGGGATAGATTGAGGGATAGATAGATAGATGGATGGATTGATTGAGGGATACATAGATAGATGGATGGATTGATTGAGGGATACATAGATAGATGGATTGATTGAGGGATACATAGATAGATGGATGGATGGATACATAGATAGATGGAAAGATGGATGGATGGATACATAGATGGATACATAGATAGATGGAAAGATGGATTGATTGATGGATACATAGATAGATGGAAAGATGGATTGATTGATGGATACATAAATAGATGGAAAGATGGATTGATTGATGGATACATAGATAGATGGAAAGATGGATTGATTGATAGATACATAGATAGATGGATTGATTGATGGATGGATACATAGATAGATGGAAAGATGGATGGATGGATACATAGATAGATGGAAAGATGGATGGATGGATACATAGATAGATGGAAAGATGGATGGATGGATACATAGATAGATGGAAAGATGGATGGATGGATACATAGATAGATGGATGGATGGATACATAGATAGATGGAAAGATGGATACATAGATAGATGGAAAGATGGATGGATGGATACATAGATAGAAAGATGGATGGATGGATACGTAGATAGAAAGATGGATGGATGGATACGTAGATAGAAAGATGGATGGATGGATACGTAGATAGAAAGATGGATGGATACATAGATAGAAAGATGGATGGATACATAGAAAGAAGGATGGCTACATAGAAAGAAATTGATAGATGGATGTATAGATTGATAGATGGATGTATAGATTGATAGATGGATATATAGATTGCTAGATGAATGTATAGATAGATTGTGAACACATGGACAAAATTAAGTATTTCTCATGGTTTTGTTCATGTTTGTCAATTTGTTGTTTGTGTTTTTAGTTTTCAGCTATGTTCTGTTTTCCATGTTTCTGAACACCTTCTTTAGTTTTTCTTTACCACCTGTTTCCTGTCATTATATCAACTCACATGTTTGCCCTCCATCACCTAGTGTTTAAAGTCTCCTTTGTTTTAAAACACACTATTTGTCCTTTATTATTTAATTTAATTTTCCTTTTCAAACATGAAGCTCTTTGATATGAACAAGTCTGCTGCTTGTCTGCATTTGGGTCCAGTTTTACTTTGTATGATACATGACGAGCCTACTTTTTTTCAGCCACTCCCTTTTTCAGGGGTCGCCACAGCAAACTATCCCGAACAAAGACTTACACCAGATGCCTTCGTGATGCAACCACAGACACCGAGCTACCACAGCCCTCGATGTGGAGCAGACAGCTGCCATCTAGGACACCCAGAGAGCAGATGTGGGCTTGCCCAGAGTGGGGCAAATGAGGGTGGAGGCAGGTGTGGGTATTTCACCGTTTCCACCCACATTTTGATGTTGTCGGTCCAGGGAGTTTTGTTTGTTCTTTTGGTTTTAGTCTAAATTGAATAAAAGTGTAAAAGATGACTCATCTTCCACACTTTTCTAAAGGATTTGTCTCTTGTCAATAACTGATGTGTATTTTATTTTATCAGACTCATTGTTGCCTTGTTTTATGTGTAGATTTAATTTTGCTTTGAATTTTCTAAATTTTCAACATAAACTTTTAAGGACACAGTTTACATTTATTTACAGGACTCTGCATGGATTTTGTTTCACTTCTCCATTTTACACTGGATGTACAACGTTATGCAAATGAGATACAACTATTTCCACTTTCAATCAGATTTGTTATGCAAAAGTCTTCAGCAAGCCCACTTACAGCTGCCTGTGTAGAACAGGGGTTCCCATACGTCCGTCAAGATCTACCATTCGATCTCTGTTTGGCTATTAATTTACAGACAACAGCCCTCATGAAACCGAAGGTTTCTGAATCCAGGTCTCAGAGTGGAGATTTTCAGGGGAACCCCCCCACAGAAGCATGCAATACTCCACAAGTGTGAAATTGCATTTGCACACTGCAGGGAGCTGCAGTCCAAAGTTTTTTCTGCTCTAACAGCAATTATAATAAATAACAACAACTGAATAACAGTTATTATAAATATAACAACAGTTATAATAAATATAACAACAGTTATAATAAATATAACAAAAGTTATAATACATATAACAACAATTATAATACATATAACAACAGTTATAATAAATACAACAACAGTTATAATAAATACAACAACAGTTATAATACATATAACAACAGTTATAATAAATACAACAACAGTTATAATACATATAACAACAGTTATAATAAATATAACAACAGTTATAATAAATATACCAACAGTTATAATAAATATAACAACAGTCATAATAAATATAACAACAGTTATAATAAATATAACAACAGTCATAATACATTTAACAACAGTTATAATAAATATAACAACAGTTATAATAAATATAACAACAGTCATAATACATTTAACAACAGTTATAATAAATATAACAACAGTTATAATAAATATAACAACAGTCATAATACATTTAACAACAGTTATAATAAATACAACAACAGTTATAATACATATAACAACAGTTATAATAAATATAACAACAGTTATAATAAATATAACAATAGTTATAATAAATATAACAACAGTCATAATACATTTAACAACAGTTATAATAAATGACAGAGAGCAGAGTGTTTTGTGCTGCTCACACTTTTTCAGTATGTAGGAGCAAAACTAATAAAATCCAGGGTCCAAAAACACGTTGGTGTATTCACCAGTTTGGACTAACTGTCATGTCGATGTTGCATGCACGATGAATGCAGCTGAGCCCTGCATCAGGGTTGCCAGATAAATTTAAAATGTCTTATTTACATCCTCCTTTTCTGTGCACATGTTCAACAAACACCTCATCTTAGAATAGCTTTACTCAGCACATGTAATTGTTTACTTTGTAGATCAAAATACTATAATGTTAAAGCCACAGTACAATACTTCATCATTTCTTATCTGGCAACTCAACTGACATGGAAACTACAGTGTTTTCATGTAAACCTGCTAAACATTGAAAAAACACTAACATTCCCAGAAGTTGTTATCGTGTAAATGGGACATTATAACTGGTAGATCACGTTGACTTGGTCATTTTAAAAGGAGCTTGCATGCTGAAAAAGTCTGGACAACCCTGATGCAGAAGAAGAACATGCTGTTTCTAACATGTGTTAGCACTTTGAGATTTTTGTTAATGAAAAGTGTGTTACAAATTAAATTCATTATTATTATTACAGTATTATTATTATTATTATTATTATTATTATTATTATTATTATTATTATTATTATTATTATTATTATTATTATTATTATTATTATTATTATTATTATGTCCTGCTGGTTTATCTAGTCTGATGTCAATCAAACACTTACTTTGTGCTAACGGGTGTAAACTGTTTAGTGATCATGGGACCACTGAGGGTGCAATAAAAACAATTAAAACAGCTGTTTAGAATAAATCAAATAAATGTTTTGATATGTTTTACTGAGCAGTATTGCATGCACAACTAGGAATAATTTATTCTCCATATTCATTGGTCTTATGGTGTTTGTGCACTGACATGTTGGGAGCTGGTTGGACCTGCAGAGGTCAAATAGGCAATAACCACATCAGAAGAGGTTTAATTGTGCACAGGCATCATACAATGCACAGAAGTTGTGTAGACAATGAAGATGTGTTGTAAGGAGTTGATGTTGAAGATAAATATGAAATATACCAAAGAATAAGACGCTTTATTGTTTATTTTTTGAAGATCAAGTCTGCCTCAAAATGCTAAACTAATCACATCCTTCCTGCACAGACTCGTATAAAAGACAGAGAACCGAGATGCACTTTCACTTCTGACTTCCATCCATTCCATACGAGCACCATAATGCTTCTTTAATGAGCTTTTATTAAAAACTGTAAGAGTCAACTCAAAGCAAATATAAGCTTTAGGGGAGACTTATGCCTTCTTCCTTTCTTTGTCTTTTAAAAGTTTAATGAAAGGCTTGCGTTTACTATTCCCTGTCTGGGAAACTTCACAGGTTGCACCAGAGCAAGACCAGACAAATTAAAGCATGGCGGCTTTATGATGCGTTCCTTTGGTTCACCTGGGAGGGCGGCGGTGGAGAAACGTGTTAGCGAGTCAAAATGATGAAAGTCTTTTGAAGCTGAAAAAGCGGCAGCTCCAGTAATAACAAAGAGACGGCTCTTTATGAAAGAGAAAAGGAGCTCTGACTTCCAGGCTTTAAGTTCCTCTTCGATAATTACCTGAAGGTATGGCATAAATCTTTCAATATGTTAACAATTAATACGGTGATGTCGGGCCTGTGGGCAACATGTTGGCTGGAAACGGAGGCTCAGGTTGTGTGTTTTGTTTTTATTCATACCTGTGAGGAGACGGATTTCCCTGGAGGGGGGAGATTAGCTTTTTGTTGTCGACTCAAACTGGAAAAAGGGGCTAAATAGACAAGACAAAGGAATATTAATAACTCGGAACCGTTTATGTTCCTTTTATTCAAACTTGATCTTTCTGGTCCTTTATTAAGAAAAAAAAAGATAAATGCTCTTTAAATAAAAAATAAAATAAACATCTCTGGACATAAAGCCAATAAAGAACATTTAAGCTGCTGTTTGTTTCTATTTTGACTTAGCTCCTTTTTTTTCCCCACATCGAGGCTTGGATTGTGGTGAGTTCAGGAGCCGTGGGACTTTAGATGTGCACAGTCATCAACATAAACTCCCAGTGGCCATTCCCATGAAGAACAAAAGCCTTCTTCTGCTCCCCCCCCACCCCGTTCTGACACAACACGATGCATTTGGCAGCTTGTTTAAAATAAAAAAAATCCCAAAACCTTTCTCCAAAGAACAAGTTTACATTTTCCCTCTTCACGAATGAAACCAGTGTTTCCACATTATTAAAGATTGATTTTACAGTCCTTTGTTTCTGAAAACAATACAGCATTCTTCAAAAATGAATACATCAATGAGAGTGTAGTAAAACCAGATGGTGCAGAAAACATCAGAAGCCCAGATGTTGCTTCACTTTTGCTCATTGTTTTAGAATGTTGCTTAAAGCTGAGTTTATCTGTATAATATTTAAAACTAACATGTTTTGCTGTCGATGTTTTAGGAAGTGTCTGAGACTTTGACTTTCATCAGCTTGCGTCTCTAAGGCCAACAAGGAGTTTGGGACTTCTTTTTTTCAATGCTGACAAAATATAAACTGTTAACGCATAATAATTTTATTTCATTTGGACTGATTGCATGATTATTTTATTATGTGTAAAGCACTTTGGTCCTGTTGGTGTTTAAAGTGCTCTATGAATAGAACTTGTGTTATTTTCAGTTTAATTTTCAGTTTATTTTCGTTTCCGGTTCGGTGACCTCAGGTTCCATCTCTGCTCTTTGCAGATGATGTGGTCCTGTTGGCGTCATCGTGCCGTGATCTCCAGCTCTCACTGGAGCAGCTCACAGCCGAGTGTGATGTGTCTGGGATGAGAATCAGCAACTTCAAATCTGAGGCCATGGTCCTCAGTCAGAAAAAGATGGATTGTTCTCTTCTGGTCGAGGGTGAGGTTCTGAGGATTTCAAGTATATTGGGGTTTTGTTCAGTGAGGGAAGAGTGGAGCGTGAGATTGACAGATAGATTGATGCAATCTCTGCAGTATTGTGGACTGGGTGCTGGTCCATTGTGGTGAAGAAGGAGCTGAGCCATACGGCAAAGCTCTCTTCTTTACTGGTCGGTCTGCGTTACCCTCACCTATGGTCATGAACTCTGGGTAGTAACAGAAAGAATGAGATCGTGGATACAGAAAGTGGAGATGAGTTTCCTCTGCAGGGTAGCTGGACTCTCCCTTAGAGATAGGGTGAGAAGTTCAGTTATCAGGAGAGACTCTGAGTAGAACCGCTGCTCCTCCACATCGAGAGGAGCCAGTTGAGGTGGTTCGGACATCTGGTAAGGATGCTCCTTAGGTGCCACCCCAGGAAAGTGTTTCGGGCATGTCTGACTGGGAGGAGACTCCAGCAAAGATCCAGAACATGCTGGAGAGATTTTATCTCTTGGTTGGCCTGGGAACTCCTTGGAGTCCTCCCAGATGAGCTGGAAGAGGTGGCTGTGGAAAGAGATGTCTGGACCTCCCTGCTCAAGCTGCTGCCCCTGAGACCCGACTTTGGAATACAGGTAGTCCTCGACTTACGACCGTCTCGAGTTACTACGTTTTGTGGTTACGACGCATCTCACATTTAAAAAAATGTTTTTTTTTTTTTTTTTTAATTTATTTTGAAAAGCCGAGTTATGCAGTTTACGGTTTTACGTATTAAACGTAGCGGCAGAGGAATGCTACACATTACTCTGTAAAAATGCTAAGTCTGGTCCTCTGGACATTCAAAAAACAAAACAAAACTGTACTGTGAACCCTGTTTTACGTCGTAAATGGAACGGAATACGGCAGATGGACCGAGCTGTACGGCGGTTTTACGCCATAAACGTAATAGAGAATACGGAGGAGGGACGGAGGAAACGGCTTCACCACAGCATCCCAGTAGGAAATTAACTATTTTTTCCCTTCATTATGGCTCCCAAATGTACCGGTATGTGTTTTTTGATAATTATGTATGGTACTGGGCTAGGATAAGCTAAGGGCTTGGTAAAATACAGTACTGTACGTATAAGGTGCAGTATGTACGTATGTTCTGACTTACGTCGAAATTCGGTTTACGGCGCTGCGTAGGAACGGATCTCCGTCGTTAGCCGAGGACCTGCAATTGGAAGATAATGGATGGATGGATGTGTAATTATGTCAACATACATCAGAAGTTAATGAGACATTGGGCGTGCTGTGCAGACAGTAATTGGAGAGATGTCACTTCATCCATTTTGCTGCTGTATTCATACCATCTACTCACAACAGACTCAGGTTCAGGCTACTGTTTAATTGACAGTATTATACCTTATTAGTATTTAGTGTGTATCTTAGGTCCTTGTATACTGTTCCATTCTTTATATATTTTATATATTTGCTGTTATGGTGTGTAACTGGGTCCTTGGGCACACAATTTTATTCCACCTCGTGTACCACACGTGATACGAATGACAATAAAGAAAACCTTGAAGCTTGAAACAAAGAAAAGATTATGGCTAGGCCAAATTTTAAACACTCGCAATATTCTTAGCGTTGAGTTTTTTTTAAATAGAAAATTATTTTGGACTTTTTATGCTGCCAATTTTTAACATAAGACTTCACAGCGAATAAGGGGGCTGCCAGAGATGAATTAAAATAAACTACCTAGAAATTATTTATATATAAAAAAGAAAACTTCTAATCCATATTTGAAGAGCTTTAGAAAGTGATCATTGTTAGACAAAAAAAAATAATAATAAAAAAAATAAAAAATAAATGATCAACTCTGATGAAAGTGAAGCATAGTGGAAAAGCACTGATAAAGCATGTAAATGAGTCATATTCCACTTCAGGGAGATCAACATGTGCACGACGGACATTGCTGCTAAAAGGTAATAAGAATGAAAATATCAATTAAACTCCATTTTTAATTTAAATCTTAGGTAACAAACGGAGCAATGGAGCTCCGATTTGTGCAGCGATGACATTACTTTTACTGTTTGGAGTAGAAATTGCACTTCATTAATTTATAAATTAAACTAAATCATATACATTTGTACGTTTGTCTTCTCCTTCAACTGAGAGAGGCAACACAAACTGGAGATTGGTGGTTTCATGTCATCCACAGAACAGTTAAAGGTTAAAGCAGGGGTCACCAACCTTTTTGAAACTGAGAGCTACTTCGTGGATACGGAGTCATACAAAGGGCACCAGTTTGATAAACTCTTCGGAAATAACAAAGCGTAAATTGAAAAATTGAAAAAAAAAGTATAATAAACATATTTTTAAGAACAAATTTTTGAGATAGACATTTTAACATATATATAAATACAAAAAAAGAATAACAACTGAATAAAATGAAATTTTAAATGCAGCTTAGTAGTGAGTTGTGCTATTTTTAAAGCAGGTCCGCAGGCACCTCAAATGGTCCTTGGGGGCGAACGGGTGCCCGCGGGCACCGTGTTGGTGACCCCTGCAGCCATTTTTTAAAATTTTTTATTCGTACAAATCCTCACTTTATGAAAAATAAAATCTGTTGCATAAAACACGAAATCATTTTATTGTAGCAGTAGTGTGCTTTTTTGGTTAATTTTAAACTTCAAAGTTATTATTTTTTGGCTCATCTTAAAGAAACTAAGCATCTCAGCTCCTGGGAAATATAGAAAATTTGTAATTTTAACAGTTTACTGAGACTTTAACTCAAAACTAACACAAATGATTCATGAAAAAATTTTCATGAAGAAGAATATTGTGAGAAATACAAACCAAAATGTTCACATCTGGCCTCTGAATTGTGATGTTCATCCAATCTCATGAACTTCACTTCAAATTTATGCCAGATTTATTTATTTATTTATTTATTTATTTATTTATTTATTTATTTATTTATTTATTTTACTCTGGGGGTTGTTGATCAGATGTGACATTTTTTTGAAAAAATCAGAAAGATCATAGCGTTTGGCCACAGGTCAGCAGTGAAGAGCTCGTTTGTACCCAAAAGGAGGGCATGAACTGGTGTGTGGCCCAGATGACCAAGAATAACCTTTCACCTGGTCCTTGCTATAGATCTGAGGTGTAGCCGCCATGTTGCAGGACAAACAAAGAGCACAGAGCGACAAGGATAAACTTGTGACTAACGTCTGGAAATTATATTTATTTACTGAGGCTGATGGGCCAGAAACCAGAAAAAACAAAGATTCAACACTATTTGAAGTATGATGAGACAAACTAGCTGAAACCCCAAAATATTGGCAGCATATGAAGTTATTGAAAGACTTGGTCTCATATGAAGACGGAAGGCAACCAGCCAACGACCTAAATCCACTGCTGTCAATTTCTTCTCCTAATAGAACACAGACATGATCTGGTTTTTGACATGAGTCTGTTCAGAACTCAAGACCTCAATGTGCAGGAAACTGACATCAGAGTAAGAAATGGTCGCCACATTGTCACAGCCAGGGAAAGTTAGGAAAACAACAGATAAAGTAAAGAAAGAGTACCTGCTGTTCTTCGGAAATTATCCCAAGATGCAGCCAAACCTTTTGATTTGTAAAGAAGCTAAACAAGTGAGACTAGTTGAGGTGAGTCCGGTCTGTGTCCTCCGGCATGTTTGAGATGTTTCTCTGCTCCAACTCACCTGAACAAGTAATTCAACCACTGAATTAAGTTCAAGTTCAAGAATCTTTGTTATTTCCGAGGGGCAATTTGTTTCACAGTCAGTAGATGCACAAAACATCCACACTAGACAAGACACTGAGACTTATCATCACTGTTTGATAAGAAGCCTGATCACTACAGGGATTAATGAGTTTTTTAGTTTGTTCATTCTACTTCTGGGCAGCAGATAGCTGCGTCCAGATGAAAGCAACTTGCACTCACCATGGAGTGATGATCAGGATCTGCCAGAATCAGCCTGGTCTTGTTCACTGACCTCATCATTTGTAGGTCAATGAGGTTCTGTAGGTCAGTGAGGTTCTGTAGGTCTGTGAGGTTCTGTAGGTCTGTTATGCTGCACATCCTAACAATCCCCGAGAGTTTGTTTCTATTTTTGCATGTTAACAATCCAAAGCAACAGATGAAGGTGAAAGTTAAAAGAGTCTCAAGAAAACATGAAAAAAAAAAACATTCTCATGAAAGTAGAATCAATATTAAACCACAGAGATTCAGATACAAAATCATTTTCTGGTGGGCTTTCTTACAAAATGAGTTCAAACGGAAGTCAAAGGTCAGTTTATCATTGAGAACAGTTCCCAGATGTTTATACTGATGCACCATCTCAACACCTTCACCGTCAATGACCACAGGAGCTGCAACTGAAGAGTCTTTTCTAAAATCAATGACCATCTCCTTTAACTTAGAAACATTTAACTTTAAAAAAAAAAGAAGACTTGCACCATTCAGTGAAGTCCCTGACCACAGGTTCAGGGTCTGGGTCATCACTGCTGAGACGGGACAAGACGACAGAGTCATCAGCAAACTTTGAGATGTGACGCTGTGGGAAATTAAGTGTGTTGGAGCAGAGAAACATGTAAAACATTCAGCAGACCTCGACACCTGGACACATGTTTATGGGGCTGACAACAAAGATTTGTCAGCCCTGGTGTCTTCACTGCTGGGACAACTTGTCCTCTTGGTTGCTCATGATTGCAGAGATTCCAGAATATGATTCATGTCTGTCAGCAACGCTTGAGCAGACAAAAACTGCACTAAAGAGCAGTTTACGTTCTTTATTGTTTATTTATTGTAGGGCGGCCGTGGTGTAGTGGTAATGGCAGTCGTCTCCCGATCGGAAAGTTGGCGGTTCGACTCCCGGGACCCGCACCATGTGTCGTTGTGTCCTTGGGCAAGACACTTAACCCTGAGTTGCTCCCGGTAGGACTGGAAAGCACCTTGCATGGTAGTCTGCCGCCACCGGTTTATGAATGTGTGTAGCATTCAATATATGTGTAGCACTTTGAGATTTTCAGTAATGAAAAGTGCGTTATAAATTGAATTAATTATTATTATTATTATTTATTCTTCATGAGTTTTGACAGGAGCCTGTCTTCCAAGATGGCTGATACATGTTGTGATGTCATCTGTCTGTTTTCCTGCAGTTAGTTACCGATGTTCACGTGTGTAAAGATTTATATTTTTAGCACACTCATCAACTCTAAACTGATCAAAGAAACAGCTTTAGACTAATTTCTTTAACCATCGTCAAAATGGTTGTACATAATATGAAAGCACAGACAGAAGGCTTTCAATGCATGAAGCACAACCACTAAAACAGTCAGTTTGCTCTAACTGTATCAATCTGTGCTGCACACAATGACAGAAACAAATCTCTAATCAGTGTATGAGGAAAATTTAAAAGCCAATTTAAAGCTTAACAAGTTCTCTGAGAGAAAAATGTAATTAAGTATGTCTCTATAGAATCATAATCAGTTTATACTATAAACAATACCTTAATAAATGATTGTGTTGTGCCAGCCTGACTTGAATTTCCAAAATAAGCTTTTAAAATAAATTCATCCTGGTTCTGAACTGTCACCTCAGGTGAACGGTGCTTCCTGTGGGTTTTCCATTAAAGCACATATTTAAAAAAAACTCCCATGAAATCCAAATAATTCATAAAAGTGTTAAGCACAAAAGGGATAAAGCAGAGACAGTGCGGAGAGGGAGAATCCATTTGCACCATCATGCCGAGTCAAAGCTATAAACAAAAGCCTGTAATGAGATATGTGCTTTGAGCTTTTCCCCGTCCAGCCCGAGGTTTGTCTTGTCGGAATCGTATGGGAAGCATTGATTGCTCCGAGACAAAAACAAATACATCCTTTGATAACTTGGACGTTAATTTGGATCTATGCGTTCCCCGTAATGCTCCGGGGAGTGAAAGCAGGATATGTATTTTCTCATTTTTCGTGGCACTATATCCATTTATTGCTGGCCACTGAAGGCAATCTGTGCACATGTTCTAAATGGTGGAAGGACGGGGAACGCTTTTATTCAGCATCTTTCACATGAAAAACTCTCGCCTGTGTTCATTCCTTCAAGCCGTCACATATCGAAGGTTTCCTCGTGTCAGAAACACACTCCCTGCTGACACACCATCAGGTGCACTCATGCAAGCTCTAAAAATACAGACTGCTTCATTTCACTCCCCGACTTTCAGCAGAAAAAAGATCTTTTCAATCTTCATGCATGAGAGAAGATTTTACATTTCACTGGATAAACCTCATTCGCATTACGTCTCTGAAAATGAGTTTACAGGAATCTTGTCCGAGTGGTAGCTGCACCCGACAAGAGGTGAAGGTTTTACTACCTGAGACTGTGACAAGGTGGTCAAAAGATGAATGAAAAAGCTTCACAGACATATTTTCTTCCATTCAGCCATGCCAAAAGTTACGATCGGCAAATGACGAGACACGTGCTGTATGACTTTATTCATACATTTGCAATTTTAAGTTTTCTCTTCAAACGTGGTTTTAGAAGTATCCTCCTAATGCATTTCCAGCTCTAAACTAAACAAAATAAGCAAACCTCGTTCTGTAACTTGAGCAAAATGCAATTTCTTATCATCATCATCGTCATCATCATCATCATCATCATCATCATCATCATCATCATCATCATCATCATCATCATCTACCTGCTGCACAGAGCCTACATGCACCTGGACAGGGCAGGCAGAAATGTAAGAGTCATGTTCTTTGACTTTTCCAATGCCTTTAAAGGTATTGTGACATGATGTTGGAACTATGCATAAAGTGGCACAACATATATATATGTTGTATCATTCAACTATGTTTGTTTTTACAAACAAAATGATAAATCAATGAAAATTTGTTTCAAAGTGATTTTAAACTCGGCGCCGTGTTTCGTCACGGGAAATCCGGGTACTTCCGCTCCGCATGCGACGTCCTGTGACGTAGAGACTTGAAGTTCAGTCTGCGGGTGCTATTAGAACGCAGTTTCATTGTGTTCAAGATCGCCCTTTTTTTTCTGTATAACTTGAAAAATGCCGGTACGTTGTGTCGCATTTGGGTGTTCTAATATCGCCAGTGAACAAGTGCGCCTTTTCACTTTCCCAAAAGATGAAAAACTTTGTCAAGAAATCTCGGAGTCCACCTCGCTCCCTGAACGGTAAGGCTCAATAAATACGGCTGCAGACCTACATTAGAACCAGGCAGCTGTTTCCATATTATGAGGGGCCGTGTAGGACTTAAACTATTTTCCTCTCGCACACACACATGTATTGACTCTCATTCACAATAGTATGTTTCTTGTTCATCACTCGAACTAACTTCGGCTTCCCAAACTGAAGACAAATCGCTCAAATCTTCAATTAAATTGCTTATATCCTCGGTTTATATGCAGTATTCACTGCTATTTGTTATTTACAATTTGCGTTCATTACATTACGTCATAAAAATGTGTCGGCATTTGACCCCTCCTTTCTCCACCCGAAAACTGCGACGCACTGCAGAGTTACGTTTTATTAAAAAAATATTTTTATATATTACTTATTCGAAGCATCTGTGTACAAAAAAAATCAAAGCTGAGTAGCCCCTCTTTCTAAAGATGTCTATCTTAGCATATTGTCACAATACTGTACCTTTAACACCATGAGACCTGCGCTACTCTGCAGTAAGCTCTGGGACATGCAGGTGAATGACTCGCTGGTCAGCCACAGCATGAGGCTGCAGAACACCACCTCGGACACCATAATGAGCAGCACAGGGGCTCCTCAGGGGACGGTCCTCTCCCCGTTTCTGTTCAATCTACACCTCGGACTTCAGGTACAACTCACAATCCTGCATCTGCAGAAGTTCTGGATGACTCTTGTGGGCTGCATCACTGGTGACAAGGAAGCTGAATACAAAGGTGTAGTGGACAGAACCACCTGCAGCTCAACGTTGGACAAACTAAAGAGCTGCAGGTGGACTACAGGAACAAGACCACACCACACCCACCCCCACTCCCCACCCACCCCACAACCCCATCAACATCAAGGGTACTAAGGTGGACACTGTGGACTGCTACAAGTTCCTGGGGGTCCATCTAGACAATAAACTGGACAGCTAACACAAACACCCTTTACAAGAAAGGGCAGAGTCGCCTTTTTCTTCCGAGACTTGGGTCTTTTATTAACGTCTGCAGGACCATGCTGCAGATATTTTACCACTTGGTGGTAAAACCTAAATAAAGGTTGAATGGTGGCCTCCAGCATCTTCTATATGCTGTGGTGTGCTGGGGCAGCAGGGTGAAGAAAGCTGATACCAACCGACGTGATAAACTCATAAAGAGAGCTGGCTCAGTTCTGGAAGTTCACTTGCAGTTTCTGACAGAGGTGTGTGAGCAGAAGATGCTGAGGAAACTGCTCCAGATCCTGACCAACACATCACACCCACTGCATGACACCCTGGACTCTCACTGTAGCACCTTCAGTCATAGACTGAGACCACGGGGTGTTCCACAGAACAACACAGGAAGTCCTTCAAACTTTTCAACCCCTCCCCCTTTCTGCACACAGGACAATAAAATTAATCCTGTACTACAATATCCGTGCTGCGTTCAGGTACCTGTTGTGTTCACGGCTGCACGAACAACCAGACCAAACTAAATCGGTGGCTACAACAACAGAGTTTTCGACACAGACCCAAAACAAAAAGAGTTCATGTGAAAAGAGGTGTAGTTTCCATCTCCTACCTACAAACGAGGCATTAAGAAGAATGTGCGTGAAAATGTGAACTTGAAGAGAACACCCAAAACTCTGCATGTGAACTCATTTCACTTTGTTGACAAACGGCCAACGGAGGAAAACCTGCACCCTACTTTGTGTCAGGACTACAATAAACCATCGGAGAAGAGACGCCGGATCCTCAGAAGGACGAGAACATCAAGTATGATTTCAAGTGTATGGAGGACACAGCTTTATAGAATTTGTTCGTCTGGTATTGAGATTTTCTCTGTAATTAACCCAAGCTCGGTGATGGAGGACTTTAAGGCTTTGGCTGGACTCTGTGTCTGATTTAAGGTTAAGATTGTGTCCCACTTCTTTTAACAAAACACCACCAACCTTATTAAATTACTGTGTAGATACTGATACACCTCCGAGCTTTTTAAGTTGTTCATCACTTCACCATCAGAAGTACCGAGTCGATGAAGTAGCCAAATATGCTAGTATATGTAATCTACAACCACTTTTTAGCAGGCAGTGGTATGATTATCAAGGATTCAAGGTTCTTTATTTGTCATACGCATCACATAGCAGTCCCAAAAAACCTTTTATAAAACCAGAGGAGACAGAGCCTTACAGCTCTGGCTCCTAAATTGTGGAACGAGTTGCCACTGAAGGTCAGGCAGGTCAATCTCTCTTTTTAAAACTCATTTAAAACACTTTTTTTTTTAAATTGTCTTTTAACCTAGAGTGAGTTAGCATCTCTGTCTTAATGGTGCATTCTTTTACTTGTGATGTTCTGATTGTTTTATATGATTTTTTTTTATTGTTTTGTGCTTGTTTTTGTCTTTTACAGCACTTGGGACGGCTGATATGTTGTATTTTAAGTGTTTTAGAAATGAATTGGTATGGTATGGTACATGTGGTACATGTAGGGCACATGTGTCAAACTCAAGGCCCGCGGACCAGATGTGGCCCTCCACATCTTTTTATGTGGCCCTTGAGAGCTTAAGGTCTGATTGTCACATAATCAATAAGTCAAAAGGGTTTTATATTATAACGGTGTAAGAAGTAAACATATTTCTACATCTGTGCATATATATATATATATGTAATATTTGTAAGTTGAATAAGTAAAAAAAACAGTTATTTACCAATAAGGAGTAGTTGTGTTTAATTTACATTACTGTACATTTAGTTAAATTTAACTACATTTATACTGTCTTACAGCTACATCTGGCCCTTTGAGGGCAACCACTAAGCTGATGTGGCCCTCGGTGGAAATTAGTTTGACACCCCTGACACAGGTTCACAGGCACACATTGTGTACACACGTTCCCAGTTAAATCCAACAAAAGAATACAATGTAAAAGAAGAACAGTAATATCTAAGATATGAACTAAGAAAACCATGAACTAAAAATACACTAAAAACTACCAGTATAAAAACCATACGTAGAACAGCAGCACGAGCATGAGTCTGTGTGAGTAGATGAGCACGAATTAACACAGCAACATGATGTGATTTTCCACATTTATTATTCTGATTAGAGATTTATGAGTCTAAGCCTCAGGGTAGAAGCTGTTCCTCAGTCAAGTGGTTCTGCATTTAATGCTCCTCAACCTCCGTCCTGAGGGGAGCGAGGCAAAATGTGTCTGTGCTGGGTGAGTGGGGTCCTTCATGATGCAGGCAACCCTCTTCCTGCATCTGGAGGTGTAGATGTCTGTGATGGTGGGGAGACTGACTCCAACATCTTCTGTGCAGCCTTCACTACTCTCTGCAGAGCTTTTCTTTCTGCAGCTGTGCAGCCTCCATGCCACACGTTGATGCTGGAGCACAGGAGGCTCTCCACTGCACACCTGTAGAAGCAGGTGAGGACTGATATTGTCCTGGTGGAGCTCTGACAGTTGATGTTCCTGCATGTTTAAATCAAATCTACAATGCTTGGAGAAACTACATTAGCTTGTACTGTTTGCACATAAACAAACGTCGGTTCTGGTCCACACTGGAAGTCTCGCCCATAAATTGTATGGGGGCTAGGAATAAGGTGTATAGGATTTTGTATCATTTAGTAACAAACATCTGTTTTCTGACATGAAATGCCTGATTTTATATTTTATGCATATTCTTAATTTGCACTTTAATCTTTATTATTTTTTTCTTATGGATCAAAATCTATCTTGGCTAAGCTTAAAATAATAATAATAATAATAATGAATTCAATTTGTAATGCACTTTTCATTAATAAAAATCTCAAAGTGCTAGTATGTGCTGTATTTCTCCATTAGAGTCCCACATGGTGAAAGTGAAAAATAAATACCAAAGAGATGAATGTGTGGAGTCTGGCAACGAGATTAACGAGTCGGGTCCTGACAGATATGTGACCTCCTCCTCGGAGGAACAAACATAATTGTTTGGTTTTGTTGCGTTTGCCTTCGGTGATTTTGTGTCAGAGAAGATAATGATATTTGCTGAAAGTTGTACAAATAAACAAGTGAGATAAACAATCAGATACAATTAGGATTATTGTTCCTCTGGCACTGAAATAATAACCACTTCAGTGGGATCTGTTTACCTGAATGATAATGACTCGTGTTGTTACCACTGACAGGAAAATATGCCCCTCTTTGAATCCAGTTTCACAACAACCCTTACAAAAATACAAAGGAGTGCATTTGATTGAAAACTCTGAATTTAATTTTGTTCCTGCACACATTTCAGAAGCAAATAGTTTGAATATTTGTGTCAACTAAAGATGCAAAGTTCACAAATGATGGAAACAAAACCTCAGTTGTCAGTTCTTTGTATATTTTCCTCCTCAGATGCACAAACACACACATGCTTATCCTTTGCTTTTCCCCTGAGGTGAAGGAGAACAGGCCAAGGAGAAGTGTGCAGCAGCTGTTATATATATGGCTCATGTGCTCAGGAAGGGGAGGGGGTAGTGTGTGCTTGACCAGTCACATGGTACAGACAAGTCACTACATACAGACAAGTCACTAGATACAGACACATACTATGTAGAGACAAGTCACTACAAACAGACACGTTTCTATGTAGAGACAAGTCACTACAAACAGACACATTACTATGTAGAGACAAGTGACTACGAACAGACACATTACTATGTAGAGACAAGTCACTACAAACAGACATTACTATGTAGAGACAAGTCACTACAAACAGACACATTACTATGTAGAGACAAGTCACTACAAACAGACACATTACTATGTAGAGACAAGTCACTACAAACAGACACATTACTATGTAGAGACAAGTCACTACAAACAGACACATTACTATGTAGAGACAAGTCACTACAAACAGACACATTACTATGTAGAGACAAGTCACTACAAACAGACATTACTATGTAGAGACAAGTCACTACAAACAGACATTACTATGTAGAGACAAGTCACTACAAACAGACATTACTATGTAGAGACAAGTCACTACAAACAGACATTACTATGTAGAGACAAGTCACTACAAACAGACACATTACTATGTAGAGACAAGTCACTACAAACAGACACATTACTATGTAGAGACAAGTAACAGACAAGTCACTAGATACAGACACATTACTATGTAGAGACAAGTCACTACAAACAGACACATTACTATGTAGAGACAAGTCACTACAAACAGACATTACTATGTAGAGACAAGTCACTACAAACAGACATTACTATGTAGAGACAAGTCACTACAAACAGACACATTACTATGTAGAGACAAGTCACTACAAACAGACACATTACTATGTAGAGACAAGTAACAGACAAGTCACTAGATACAGACACATTACTATGTAGAGACAAGTCACTACAAACAGACACATTACTATGTAGAGACAAGTCACTACAAACAGACACATTACTATGTAGAGACAAGTCACTACAAACAGACACATTACTATGTAGAGACAAGTCACTACAAACAGACACATTACTATGTAGAGACAAGTCACTACAAACAGACATTACTATGTAGAGACAAGTCACTACAAACAGACACATTACTATGTAGAGACAAGTCACTACAAACAGACACATTACTATGTAGAGACAAGTCACTACAAACAGACATTACTATGTAGAGACAAGTCACTACAAACAGACACATTACTATGTAGAGACAAGTCACTACAAACAGACACATTACTATGTAGAGACAAGTCACTACAAACAGACATTACTATGTAGAGACAAGTCACTACAAACAGACATTACTATGTAGAGACAAGTCACTACAAACAGACATTACTATGTAGAGACAAGTCACTACAAACAGACATTACTATGTAGAGACAAGTCACTACAAACAGACACATTACTATGTAGAGACAAGTCACTACAAACAGACACATTACTATGTAGAGACAAGTACGACTACAATACAGACACATTACTATGTAGAGACAAGTCACTACAAACAGACACATTACTATGTAGAGACAAGTCACTACAAACAGACACATTACTATGTAGAGACAAGTAACAGACAAGTCACTAGATACAGACACATTACTATGTAGAGACAAGTCACTACAAACAGACACATTACTATGTAGAGACAAGTCACTACAAACAGACACATTACTATGTAGAGACAAGTACACTACAATACAGACACATTACTATGTAGAGACAAGTCACTACAAACAGACACATTACTATGTAGAGACAAGTCACTACAAACAGACATTACTATGTAGAGACAAGTCACTACAAACAGACATTACTATGTAGAGACAAGTCACTACAAACAGACACATTACTATGTAGAGACAAGTCACTACAAACAGACACATTACTATGTAGAGACAAGTCACTACAAACAGACACATTACTATGTAGAGACAAGTCACTACAAACAGACACATTACTATGTAGAGACAAGTCACTACAATACAGACACATTACTATGTAGAGACAAGTCACTACAAACAGACACATTACTATGTAGAGACAAGTCACTACAAACAGACACATTACTATGTAGAGACAAGTCACTACAAACAGACACATTACTATGTAGAGACAAGTCACTACAAACAGACACATTACTATGTAGAGACAAGTCACTACAAACAGACATTACTATGTAGAGACAAGTCACTACAAACAGACACATTACTATGTAGAGACAAGTCACTACAAACAGACACATTACTATGTAGAGACAAGTCACTACAAACAGACATTACTATGTAGAGACAAGTCACTACAAACAGACACATTACTATGTAGAGACAAGTCACTACAAACAGACATTACTATGTAGAGACAAGTCACTACAAACAGACACATTACTATGTAGAGACAAGTCACTACAAACAGACACATTACTATGTAGAGACAAGTCACTACAAACAGACACATTACTATGTAGAGACAAGTCACTACAAACAGACACATTACTATGTAGAGACAAGTCACTACAAACAGACATTACTATGTAGAGACAAGTCACTACAAACAGACACATTACTATGTAGAGACAAGTCACTACAAACAGACACATTACTATGTAGAGACAAGTCACTACAAACAGACACATTACTATGTAGAGACAAGTCACTACAAACAGACACATTACTATGTAGAGACAAGTCACTACAAACAGACATTACTATGTAGAGACAAGTCACTACAAACAGACACATTACTATGTAGAGACAAGTCACTACAAACAGACACATTACTATGTAGAGACAAGTCACTACAAACAGACACATTACTATGTAGAGACAAGTCACTACAAACAGACACATTACTATGTAGAGACAAGTCACTACAAACAGACACATTACTATGTAGAGACAAGTCACTACAAACAGACACATTACTATGTAGAGACAAGTCACTACAAACAGACATTACTATGTAGAGACAAGTCACTACAAACAGACACATTACTATGTAGAGACAAGTCACTACAAACAGACACATTACTATGTAGAGACAAGTCACTACAAACAGACACATTACTATGTAGAGACAAGTCACTACAAACAGACACATTACTATGTAGAGACAAGTCACTACAAACAGACACATTACTATGTAGAGACAAGTCACTACAAACAGACACATTACTATGTAGAGACAAGTCACTACAAACAGCACATTACTATGTAGAGACAAGTCACTACAAACAGACACATTACTATGTAGAGACAAGTCACTACAAACAGACACATTACTATGTAGAGACAAGTCACTACAAACAGACACATTTCTATGTACAGTACAGACAAGTCACTACATACAGACACATTACTATGTATATATAAGTCACTACTTACAGTCAAGTCACTACAAACTGACACGTTTCTATGTACAGACAAGTCACTACTTACAGACATGTCACTAGAAACAGACACATTACTATGGAGACAAGTCACAACAGACACATTACTATGTAGAGACAAGTCACTATACAGACAAGTCACTACAAACAGACATGTCACTACATACAGACAGGTCGTTACATACAGACATACATGTCACTACATACAGACAGGTCGTTGCATACAGACTTGTCACTACTTACAGACATGTCACTAGAAACAGACACATATGGAGACAAGTCACAACAGACACATTACTATGGAGACAAGTCACAAGACACATTATGGAGACAAGTCACAACAGACACATTACTATGTAGAGACAAGTCACTATACAGACTAGTCACTTCAAACAGACATGCCACTACATACAGACAGGTCGTTACATACAGACTTGTCACTACATACAGACAGGTCGTTACATACAGACTTGTCACTATACAGACTAATGGTGCTCTACCACTATCTCAACTCTCATTGTTTCTGCACCACACTGCACTGGTTAAGGACCTGCCCACAGTCGATACCTCCACTCAGCCAGTTTGGGGCCATGTTGTTCACGCTTCCAAGCAAACTTCTCCGAGGTGAAAGATTTTGACGTAAGCAAGCAGCAGCCGCTGAATGGCCAGAGGAGCTACATCACTAAGGGCAATTGAACTGAACGTGAATATGTGCGCATCCAAGTACATTTCCACGCCAGCTCCCCTGCTGGCGTACGCACGTTTCTGTGGTTCTTGTTCCTTTGGCGACACTTACAGGTGATTCAGAGAAACTGAAGCCCCACAGTCTGTGGTTGACTTTAAGAGCGGCTTGAAGACCTTTCTTTTCAACCGAGCATACTCTACTCCTCATGATTCTACTTTTGATCATAGCTGATACTGTTGTTGATTTTAATTGTTTTATTATTTGTTTCATTGACATTTAATTCTGTTGCACCTTGTAGCACTTTGAGATTTCCATTGATGAAATGTGCGTTATAAATTGATGTCATCATTATCATTATTATTATTAACTGTTCATGATGTGAAAATGATTAATATTCCCACCAAACACACGATTAACAAGTATTACATCCACATGACGCAGTTAAATAAAGGACGCGCATAGTTGTGCCAAAAATAAATTCAACAGGAACGGATTCATTCAGCCTTACTGGAGGATATAATAAATAGTGTAACACGCAGAGCGTTTATTTATAAACAGATATAATTTTCTGATCTAGGATATGGCTTATCAGCCGTTTTCAGAAATAATCATTTTTCAGTTTGGCACTGCTGCGCTCTGGAGCAACACAGGAGCCGTGCATCACGCGTGCACATGCAGAAGCAGCGATCAAACTGTTCCACAGGAGCTTTCCTGAGGGAGCTGCAGGCCGATCAGGGCAGTCCAGTCCACACAAAGCCGATTCATATCCAATGGAATGTCTCATCCATATGATTCCAAAGGCTGAGTGGTCGCGCTTTGGAGCGTGCACGCACCCTCGCCGGTACGTGTTACACGGCAGCTGGAGGTGATTCATAATCTGCGTTTATTGTAGATTTCTCCAAAATGACACGTGAAAGTACACCATATATAACTTGTAGGAGAGTAAAAGCTTCACAGACAAACAGATTGCGCACAAGGCTGTGGCGCGCGCAGCGTTTGGAGACTCCAACATCACGTCATGTCATGAAAACTCTCCACTGAGACGCACAGACCCGTTTCTTCATATCATCTATTAAATAAACAAAGATCTATGTTCTACCAAACATCTAAGTTCCTCTGTGTTTACAGTAATTATGGTAATAGACTCGTGCGCAAAGTTAATATTTTCACTCAGAATGAATGGATGTGCCGGTTGCGCACCAAAGCAGGGTGCGCGCACACACAAATACCGACACACAATCACTCGTTCTTTGCGTGATGAACACATTTTATTACTATTCTTACTTAGGATTATTTTCCTCACTCATATTATATTAAATTCATTATTTTCCTGAATCTAGAAATGATTTCTGATCGCGCAGGGATCAAACAAACATGTCCTTCACACATGCAGGAAGTAATTTGCATCTGTTTAACATATGTAAATGAAGGCGTGTCAGGGGAGGTGTCTCACGTGCGCTCAGTTCCACGTTGGTTGTGATGTACAAAAGGAATGTGCGTGGATTCCGGTGTACGCACAGTTTGATACATCTGGATTTTTTTGTGCGTACACACTTTTCTGGATTTGACCGTACGTCACTTTTCAGTAGGAAATCCACGCAAGTCTTTGTACATGAGGCCCCTGGACCTTTAAGCAGTTTGGGATAATCTAAAAAAAAAAAAAAAATTGAAGTCAAATTATAATTACGATGCCCGTCCACTTTGCGTTGACAATCCCACACACTGAGCAAAGAAACGAGTCGCAGTGGCAAAAAACCTCAACCTGAGAAGAACCAATAAAACGAGAGCCGGCTCGAGTCGTACTTATCAAGAGCAAAGTGGCTTAAAGGGACTGTGACTGACAAGTGGAGTGGCTGCAGCTGTGACAAGTCAAACAGGGTGGAGTAGGGCGTGACAGGCTGACAAAAAAAATACTGACTGTAGCAGGTGACACAAAGAAACATATATACAGGTAGTCCTCGGGTTACGACAGTCTCGAGTTATGACGTTTGGTGGTTACGACACATCTCCCATTTACTATGAACAGCCTTATTTCGAGTTACGCGGGTTTACGTTATAAACGTCATAATGCATAATTCAGTGTCCGCTGCGGCGGAAGAATACAGTATTGTACTGTACACGGTGCAGCGGCAAAGGAATGCAGAGGCGGAGGAATACAGAAGCGGAGGAATACAGAGGCGGAGGAATACAGAGTCGGAGGAATACAGAGGCGGAGGAATACGTTACGTACTGTAAACGCTCTGGACCTAGGTGGACGGCGGTTTTACATCGTAATCGGAATACGACGGATGGACTGAGGTGGATGGCGGTTTTACATCGTAAACTGAATACGGCGGATGGACCGAGGTGGACAGCGTCACCAACAACTCTGTAGGCAATTAACACTTTTTGCCATTCATTATGGCTACCAAACGTAAGTGTTTTTTGATAATTATGTAGGGTACTGTGTTAGGATAGGCTAAGTGCTTGGTAATACATTATTGTACATGTATATGGTGCAGTATGTATGTATATT
>JBBPBX010001981.1:20406-38198 GCA_038048925.1 Garcialebias charrua | reverse complement strand
TATATATATATATGAAAAGAGCCACAGTCAGGAAACAAGATACAAATAGAAGAAAAAAAAAACACAATCACCTGGAAACTTCCAAAATCCCACAAAATGTGAAGCACAGATTACAATCATCAAACAGGCAAAACCACAAAGTTTCACTTCACGCAGAATAAAGAGTCGCTGCCATGGGACCAGATGATGTTCGCTTCGTGTTTCCTGCAGAATCTTAATGAGTTCAGTTTGATCTGTTACAGAGTCCCGGTGGGTTCAGGTCGTCGGCTCACAGCCTGAACCGTTTCTTTTTGTTATGACACATTAAATAAAATAATTGTCTGAGGTTTTCAACTGCCTGTAAAACAGATGTGTTTTATTATTTCTGCTGCTGTCTCCTTTGATGTTTTTATTTTTATTTTTAATCAATCGTTCACCTTCATACATTTTCCGTTTGTGTCTTCTGCCACTGTTTCTGGACTCGTGTGGTGTGTCCTCAGTTGTTTTTGTGATTTAGCAGCTGGGAGTTATGAATATTATACATAATATTAAGCAAACAAACAAATCAGTTGTTCACTTCAAACAGAAATACAGTAAAATAAAACATCTCCTCTAACAGACATGTACACAACCAGAGCAAGATTTAACTGGTTTGATCATCAAAAGATAATTAATGTATTGGATAGAGAAAACCGGAGTACCCGGAGGAAACCCATGCATGCAACAAGAGAACATGCAAACTCCACCCAGAATAGCCCTCGGCTGGGATTTGATACGACAGCCATCTCGCCGAGAGGGGGTAGCTCTTCCACTAAAGGCTGAGTTAGACTCGCGCTTTGGTCCGCAGGCTGGAGCGCGCGGGCTGCGCGTGCACTGTGCCGTGCGGCGAAATGCGTTTACAGTGTCGCCTCTGTGTTTATAGTTGTCCCACGGCGGCGCATGGCAAAGTGCTGTTCTTTTACGGACCAGCAGGAGGCAGTACCCTCTAAAACCTGTGCATATGTTGCAAGAAAGGTGTAGAAGAAGAAATCTACCGTAGAAGAAGAACTGTTTGAAATCACACAACAAAAACAAATAGCTTTCCGCTCGCGTGCTGAACTGTTGTCTTTATTTGCGGTTTTAATGCATGGAGTCAGCGGAGGAGAAAGCGATCACGTGACTTTTGGCGAAAAAACAAAAGAAAAGTCCGACTCCAGATCAGGAACGAAGGAGAATTTAATACATTTTGTGTCACAAAACATTCCTCCATGCGTCGCGACTCCGTCTCCACGACCACAGCGGCGCAAACAGCTGCAGGCTCCGGCGTGAAGAGGGTGAAGGCTGTCGGGTGTGGACCTGTCAATCAAATCGTAGCGCCCACCGCGCGCGCAGAGGCTTGCGGAGTTTCAAAAATTCAGAGGTGCACGACACGCGCTAATCCCACGCGCGGGGCCAACGCGCAGGGGCGGGGACTGTGAAATTGCGTCACTTTTGGAGCGCGCACCGTTGCGCGTTGCGCGACGCGTCGAGTATGAATCTAGCTTCAGCCACCATGCCACCTCCAGAAAACATCCATCTTCTGCTTGTTCTGAAGTCTGGTCTTGGGAGGCACCAGCTTCAGCAGGGAGGTCCAGACATCTATTTCCACAGCCACCTCTTCCAGCTCTTCTGGGAGGACCCCAGGGTGTTTCCAGGCCAACAAAGAGATGTGATCTCTCCAGCATGTCATGGGTCTTCCCCGGGGTCTCCTCCCAGTTGGACATGCCCAAAGCACCTCCCTAGTGAGGTGCCATGGGAGCATCCTTAGATGCCTGAACCACCTCAACTGGCTCATCTGGATGTGGAGTCTCTCCTGATACCTGAACTTCTCACCCTGTCTCTCATCGCTTTGCCTCACAGCTCAGCTCCCGCTTCACCACAACGGACCGGCAAAGAGTCCGCAATACTGCAGACGCTGCACCAATCCGTATGTCAATCTCACGCTCCATTCTTCCCTCACTCGTGGACAAAACCCTGAGATACTTGAACTCCTCCACTTGAAGCAGAACCTCACCCTCAACCCGAAGAGAGCAGTCCACCCTTTTCCAAAAACATAATCTTTAAACAAAAGGTTGTAGCTTTAATATCCTGATGCATGCTCAATAATCCAGGTAAAAATCTAAAAAAGTTAAGTCTGGTCATCTGGACATTCAAAACTGATCCTGCTTAATCATGTGAGCAGCTGGTTTTGGCTGTCAGCAGCAAACTGGTTGATCCACTGTGAGAACGTGCTATTTATGAGACGAATACAGCATCTCAGACTGCAGAAGTCTTTTAGAGGAAAGACGAAACGTTTCTACAATGTTTTTGTTTTGTTTTTTGAATGTCCAGAAGACCAGACTTGACTTTTTTAGATTTGTAGCTTTAAAGGTGGTGTGAGTTGATTTTGGAACTATGCATAAGGTGGCACAACAAATATATGTTGTATCATTCAGCTATGTTAGTTTTTACAAGCAAAATGATAAATCAATGAAATTTTGTTTCAAAAGTGATTTTGAAATTGGCGCCGTGTTTCGTCACGGGACATCCGGGTACTTACGCATGCGACGTTGTGACATAGTGACAAGGACTTCGGTCTACAGGCTGCTATTAGCACGCAGAGTAATTGTCTTCAAGATCACCTGTTTTCTTTTGTATAACTTGAAAAATGTCGGTACGTTGTGTCGCATTTGGGTGTTCTAATATCACCAGCTCTGTAGACGACTACGATCGGGTTCCATCTTCACCCTCGGAACTTTGCTCATCTGAAATGTCGGACTCCCCCTCGCACTCTGAACGGTAAGACTCAAATAAATATGGATGCAGACCTACAGTAGAACCAGCTGTTTCTTGTTCATCACTCAAACTAACTTCCGCTTCCCAAACTGAAGACAAATCGCTCAAATCAGTAATCTACTTCACATTCCACAAACCAAATTAAGGACCATGGGAGACAGGGCATTCTGTGTGGCTGCCCCCCGCCTATGGAACTCCCTCCCTGACTACCTGAGAGCTCCACAGTCACTGGTTGACTTTAAAAGCGGTTTAAAGACTTTTCTTTTTAAGCAAGCCTATTCTGCCTCCGCATGATTTTATCTTTGATCTTGGTTGATAGTATTATTGATTTTACTTGATTTTATCACTTGTTTTATTTTTTTATTTTTTTATTTTTTAAGCAGGCCTATTCTGCCTCCACATGATTCTGTCTTTAATCTTAGTTGATATCATTATTGATTTTATTTGATTTTATCACTTGTTTTATTGTTGTAGCACTTTGAGATTTTTATTAATGAAAAGTGCTATGTAAATTGAATTTATTATTATTATTATTATTAAATCTTCACTTAATTGCTTAATTCCTCGGTTTATTATATTATCTGCCATTGTTAAGGTGCGTTCTTGGCGTTCTTGCATCATAAAAATGCGTCGGCGTTTGACTGCAACTCACTGCAGAGTTACGTCATTAAAACTATTTTATTTAAAAATACTTTTATATTAATTATCCGAAGCATCTGTGTACAAACAATCAAAGCTGAGTACCGGGTACTCCTCTTTCTAAAGATGTCTATGTTCCAACATCATGTCACACCACCTCTAAGTACTCTGCACTTTTTTTATTTTATTTTGGCTGCTCCCTTTGTCAGGGGTCGCCACAGTGAACTAATACGCATCAAACTCCTAAAATAAGTCGTCCTTTGACCAGTGGCTGCTCAGTGGTGCAGGTCCATTCTGAGTGAGTTCACAGCATTTTTTTACTTTAATTTATTTTTGTTTCTTTTTAGTGTTTTGGTTATTTTCCGCAGTCTTTCTTTACATTTGCTTTTCTGGTTGTGTGCTGTATTTTCTTCTATTTTCTGATTGCACTATTTTATTTTATCGTTATTATCTTTGCAGCATTTTTTTTTTTTGCTGCATTAGATTTTTGTTCTGGACTTTGCATCATTCATGTGTTTGCTGCTTGTTTTGCCATTTGCAGCGTGTTTGTACTGGTCAGCCATCGTAGTTTTGCCGTTTACAACACTCATGCCATGTTTGACTGCACCTTCAGTTGGTCAACGTCCCTTTTATCCGTCCGGCTGGTTTGTGTGTTGTGTTAAAATTTAGAGGTAGTCGCTGTTGACGTCGGTGTTCTGGATCCATACAGAAACTCTGAATGCTGGAACAGGTTCTGTTGGTTCTCAGCTGACCTTCCACTAACGAGCAACTTTTTTCAGAAACCCTGCCCGTTTCCTCATTAGTTTGCATTCTTGGAAAATGGAGAAACTCAGGGGTCAGAAATGACACATTGATTAGGTAAATCATGCCAGCAGTAGTAGTCGCGAGCTTTCCGAGTCTCGACACGAAACAAGGTGCGAGGTTCAGCTGAGGTGTGTGTTCGAAGCAGGGATTTGTGTTATTGGAAACAGCATGCAGCGTTCTCAGGTCAGCAGCAGAACACGGTGTGTTCCACTCATGTTGTTTCATTACAGCCGGCTGCAGTCTTCCTCCTTCCCTCCACACGTTGTGCATTCAAACAATCCATGCTGCACACTAATGATACGCTGTTCCTGCACCTTCTGTTATGCTGGTGAGTTCCTCAGGTGTACAGAGGTGACGGTGTTGGAGACACTTTGTGGTGGCAGTAAAGGTACAATACAACATATAATGTGATGTTCATTATGAAGTTTACCAAAGAGTTTACACAGGTGAGCTGATGCCAGCCACAGACGTGAGAGGGGGGATCATCCAGCTGCAGGGTTTAGAAAGTCCCACCTCTGAAAAGTTGTCCCTGTAACAATTGAGGCTATTCCCAGATACAAGGACAGACGAGAACAGATACCAAGACTCAAATATGTTTATTTACAAAGGTGGAAAACTCATTGATTGCGCCAGGGAAGGAACCCTGAAGAGTGTGGAGATGGCTACCTGTCGGCAGGGGGTGATAATGTTGTTGCTGATCTTTCTTACGGTAGAGGTAGAACTCATTTGTGGGGAGAGCTGACCCAATGGTTCCTAGGCAAAGAAGGTGCACGTCAGAACAAAGTTTCCAGGCAGGAGGCAGGCAAATGATAGGAAGGCGTGGAGGCAGCTGAGGAGGGAGAGGAGAGCTCGAGGTCCGCAGAGGAGCATCCGTGGTCCCATCCACAGAAAAATATACAACTTGTTTCTATTTAGTTAAATTCACAAGTTAATGGCTAGAACCACCTGCTTCGAATGTTATCAACCATTAGCTAAATATCCATTATTAGTTGTTGTCATCTCCAAATGTAGCAGTCAGACTGCCCCTCCTGTACCTCCTAGTGGGTTTAAATGTACGTTGTTAGCAATGTTAGCAATGATAATAGGCTCCATTTTTAGTTTTGTTAGCGCTCATAATAGCTTCACATGGTTAAGGTTTAGGGTCTTGGTTAGGTTTAGGCACAAGGGTAAGGGGCTTAAGTTTAGGGTTCGTCCTCTGGGTCAGGTTTAAGGTTAGGTTTAGGAAAAGGGTTATATAAGCTGAAAAAAATACACTTCCTGGTTTACCCCCATGCAACACTGTCTATTATCAGCGATTGTAACGATAATAACGTACCTTTAAACCTACTAGGAGGTAGGTGGGACAGTCTCACCGCTACAAATGGGGATGATAACTAATAACGGCCATTTCATGGACTAATAACATCCGAAGCCGCTTCTAGAACAGAACTACCATTGGCAGGTAAAGCTAGATTTATACTCGACGCGTCGCGCAGCGCGCGAGGGTGCGCGCGCCAAAAGTGACGCAATTTCACCGTCCCCGCCCCTACGCGTAGGCCCCGCGCGTCGTATTGGCGCGTGTCGTGCACCTCTGATTTTTTTGAAACGCCGCAAGCCTAGTGCGCGCGCGGTGGGCGCTACAGAATTGATTCGGGTGGGGACCTTCACGCCAGAGCCTGCAGCTGTCTGCACCGCTGTGGTCGTGGAGACGGCATCGCAACGCATGGAGGAATGTTTTTATGTGATACAAATGTATTAAATTCACCTTCTTCATCTCTGAGCTGGACTTTTCTTTTGTTGTTTTGCCAAAAGTCACGTGATCGCTTCCTCCTCGCTGACTCCATGCATTAAAACCGCAAGACACAAAAACTGTTGTTCTTATTATTCAGCACGCGAGCTGAGCATTTTTTTTTTGTTGTTGTGTGATTTCAAACAGTTCTTCTTCTACGGTAGATTTCTTCTTCTACCCTTTCTTGCAACATATGCACAGGTTTTAGAGGCTACAGCCACCTGCTGGCCCATAAAAGAACAGCACTTTGCCATGCTCCGCCGTGCGTCAACCATAAACACAGCGGCGAAACTCTAAACGCAGAAGCCGCACGGCTCAGTGCGCACGCAGTTCGCGCGCAGAGGGCCAGAGGACCAAAGCGCGAGTATAACTCAGCCTTAATGCTCCAGTGCCAGCTGAATGTCCTCTGCAGCCTTTTATGCTCCTCTTGCTCATCAAGCTGATGATCCTCAGGTGCTGCTGATTGGTGCTCAGATGTGGCTGCGGGGAGCTGACAGAGCAGAACTCCCACACAATGTCTTATGTGTAGTTTTCCACAGCAACACCAGCTTCATTAATAAGTATGCACTTCTCTGCAGGAGGTGGGTGGGTTGATTGATGATTTATGAACGTCTGAAATGACCTTAAGGTTGTTTTCACCCCTGATAGTTCAGTAGACTTAGTTCAATTGGGGACTAAAATTTGGACCATTTGTTTACATTGTCAATTGGTGTTGGTTACATGCACACAGATCTGAGTCAATCTGTCATCCTGTTCCCCCACTCACCTGTGGTGGCGCTGCACCAAAAACTACTGAAAGAAACAACACAAAAACCTCTGAAGGAGACACTGAGCGCAACTTCATTCTGGAAATTAAAAACAAACAAAAAAACAGTGTGGCATCAAATTTTATTGATTTTAGGATTTCTGCTTTGTCATTTTTGAGCGGAAGATGAGGCAGAAGACCATGGAGAATGTTTTTAACACAAGGCGGCTGACGGCTCTGTATGAGGAAAGAGAAATGCACGTTTGTTTGCCCTGCACTGTAGTCCACTTCCTGCTTTTGGAGCGGTCTCCAGTCCGTTTGCATTCACACTGCATTTGAATTGCGCTAGAGTTCACTTCAACAGAGTAAAGACCTGGGCAATTAGGCAGACCAGAGTTTGCTTTTTTGGTCCACATCAGAGTTTGATTGCGCATTCACACCTCCGCAAATGAACTGGATTTCTAGGCAAACTGACTAGAGTTTGATTAAAGCGGAATGAACAGGGCTGGTGTGAATGCACCCTAAGAGGGCTATGATTCACCCCTATCCCAGAGGGAGTGTCCCACTTTGTCCTGGTTGAGATGAGAACCATGTCCTCAGACTTACTGACGGTCCTGGTGGCGGTGAAGAACCTCAGCTCAAACTGAAGGTCATGGCTTGACAAAAGAACAACACATTCGCTGGTAAAAATGCTAATCTGGTTTACTGAGGTTTTTGGACTGCGTTACTGGTTCCCAATAAACCACAGCAACAGTTGGAGACACACTAAGGTCAACTGAAAGCATCCACGTTGTTAAACTTTACTATTTCAACAAACCTTTTCCTTGTTTTCAGCTCTATAAAAGAAATGTCTTCAGCACCAAGTGCCCCCCGTTGTTTAGGAGTGGATCATTTACAGGACGGTTTCTGGGTTTCAAACACTTGTCTCTGCAAACATCTGGATTTGTCTTTAAACAAAAACTAAGTTCACTATTTTTTATAAAATTATATATTTGGATTGGAGCAAAAGTGAAACAGATGCTGTTTATCTATATTTTATTTGCACAAATCAAGAGTTTAATCCATACTGCCCTTCACGTTCCGCTTTAATCTGTTAGTTTCCAGAGCTCTGCTGGGCTGAGAATGATCTGCTAGTGAACAACGTTTGAACTTTATACAGTGGAGTTGTTTGTTTAAAGTCACAAATTATCACTAAGATAGAAATATCAAACTGACAGATGTGAAAAAAAAAAAGACCAAATGTGCTGAAATGTTATTAGAAGTGTTGAAAGTTCCTTCAGTTTGAATTGGAAATAAAACATGAAAAAGAACACAAGCTGACATTTTTATACAAGCTTATGCAATTTTACATCATCACCTCCAAATAGATTGATGCAATTTGTCAGAAACATTGCCAGCTGTGTGACAGATGCATTGCTGACTTCCTGTGTTTTCTCTGCCAGTTTGCACAAACTGAGACTGAGATCGTAAAGATGGCGCTTTGCAGGTGGCACAAAACCCCTTTAACCCGAAACAGTACCACTGAAAAACCAACATCTTTAGGTTCCACATTGGGATTCGGCAGCAGCGCCAGGCCCACAATCAGAACCATGAATCTAGCTTTAATAACGAGCAACAGCTGAATTTACAGAAAGAGAAATGCACAGAGATGTTTTCAGTGGTGGTGAGATAATCCCCACAACAACAGCTGGATCAAACACTATAATAATGCTGATATATGAGGTCAGGATGGTGATAAATAAATGCTTCAGCTTTTTGTTGAAAACCACTTACCTGATGTTTACCTCTGCTGCAGCGGAGTCTGAGCCCGGGGCAGAGACACGTGTTACTCACTCCATGCTCTAATCTCTGAACACGGGAGACACACACACACAACCACACACACACAGAGCCCAGCTGGTGCAACACGAGCCTGGGATTGTTCAGAGGACTGTAAAGATGTTTTGAGGTGATTTGCAGACTTAAAGCTGATTCTGTTTGTGGAAAAGCTTCAGGTTCTTGGTGCTACATGGACCTCACCTTGTTTCTGTCAGAACTTCTCTGGACAAACCCAACAAAGTTAAGTCAGGTCCTCTGGATGGTTTCTGTTTTTGTTGAAACGTTTCGTCTTTCATCCTAAGGACTTCATTAGTCTGAGGTGCCACACAAACTCAGTCCCGTAAGTGGCTTACCGGTACTCACATAGTGGACCAACCAGTTTGATGGTAATAAGGTGGTTTCCGGAGTCCGCCCTCTCCCCTGTCAACTCATTTGAGGCAGCCATAGCCAAACAATTCAAAATATCAAAGTTCATGCTCAATGATCCAGGTAATCCAGTTGTTGTATCACCATAAAACTGGTTGGCCCACTATGCCAGTACAGGTAAACCACTTATGGGGCTGAGTTTGTTGTGGCTCCTCAGACTGAGGAAGTCCTTTAGATGAAAGATGGAATGTTTAAGAAAAAAAAAGAAACTGTCCAGAGGACCTGACTTAACTTTGTTGGAATTTTTACCTGGATTATTGAGCATGAACGTTGATTGTTTGGACAAACGGCAGCAGTGGTGGAAGGAGATGGCAAAAAAAAAAACTTAAATCTGGACAAACGGGACATTTGCCTTAAATAAGTTGTCCATCCATCCATCCATCCATCCATCCATCCATCCATCCATCCATCATCTTTATCTGCTTCTTCCTTTTCGGGTCATGGGGGTCACTCGTGACTATGTCCAGCAATCACTGTGCAAGAGGTGGGAGACAACTGGACATGTCTCCAGTCCATCACATAGAGACAAATGAGACAAATAACCTTCACTCTTTCACATCTAGGGACAATTTAGAGTTACCAATCAGCCTAACATGCATGTTTTTGGTCTGTGTGAGGAAACTGGAGTACCCGGAGAAAACCTACGCATGCACGGAGAGAACATGCAAACTCCACCCACCCAGAAAGGTCCAAGACCGGGATTTGGGCCTGCTCGCTGAGAGGCGGCAGCTCTTCTCAAAGAAGTCGTGTTGTACAAAAATAAACTTTCTGTTAAGTCGACAATACTTTTAATAACTTGATAGTTCTCCGTCAGGCTCTGCTTTGGATTTAATCAACTGTTGTTTTTTTAATTTGCTTTAATTGAAACTTTAAGGAAACCATTCAAGCAATCACATCTCCCGCTCTGAAGAATCGAGGGGGGTAAAGTTTGGGTCACTCGTTTTCACATCAGCTGCACCTTTAAAGCACGGAGTCAGGGACGAGAGCCGGCAAGCAATCAGCCGAAGGTTTTCTTCCATTTCAAAGTCTAATTGATGAAGTCGCTCTAAGCGAGCGTTAAAATGAAAGTTGATCACGTCACGATTCATCCGAAGCTTTGTGTGATGCTGACAACATATCCAACCAAGCTGAGGTGGAAACAGGAACAGAAGCAAAGTCTTTTTCTTTTTTTTTAACACCATGTGAGAAAACAAAAAAACTGAACTTCACTGAACTTAAAAAAAAAAACTGTTTTGATTTTCCTCACCTGTAAGTGACTGAAGTTTGTTACTAAAAAGACCTTATCAGCCTTCAGGAGCACTCCCAGTGATTAAAACACATCACATGTTGGGAGCAGGAGCAACTGAGGGAGAATTACATTGTTAAAAATGTTTGGATGTCCCTTATTAGTAAAGATTATGAGGTACACATATTGTATTGTATTGTATAATTGTATTCATTTCATATTAAAAACAATGACAATTTTTTAAAAAGAAAAAAATAACAAAAACATAAAATGAAAGGAAGCAGAAGAAGAAAACATTTCTTATTATATCTACTCCTTTTATAACATATACATGTTATAAAACTTTTTCAAAAAAACGATGAACCAAATTAAGTACGTTTTCATTTTAAACAAAGAATGATGACACGGGAGCATTACAACAATAATTCATTTGCTGATGCTGTTTATTGTAATGTTTTCAGATGGTCATAACCATGAATGAATATGCATAATTACAAGGGAGCTGTGGCACCACTCATTTTAATAAACCAGTCAGAACAGTCCGTGCTCATGAGAGTTGTACAACATCATCTCAGCAAGGATCTGAGCCATCCAGAGCCTGATGACCCAGAACGCAGCTTGACTTATCAGATGAGTTTTCTCAGATCAGACTGAAACATGCAGAAAAACATGTTTTTAAACTGCATTAAGCTGCTCTGTTCATGTCGGCCCCGCTCGCATGCAAATCACTCCAAGGGTCTTCAGCTCTGTTGCTCTGGTCTGGATGCAGAAAGTGTGGGTCACATGCTGAATGTGTGAAATAGTGACAATTAGTGGGGTGTCTCCCTGAGCCCTGATTGCTGCAGACTTTAACTGGCAACGCAAAACTATGAGAAAAAGACGTCATTGATCAGCTGCTTTAAACTGAGATGAGTGTGAGCTGAGGTGAGCTTGCAACTTTGAATATTCTGAAAGACAATTTGTTGCACGGATCATTTTAAAAAGATGTTCAAACCTCTGCAATTACTGCAAATGTGGTGAGACAATGTGGAGACTGTTCCAGTGTGACATGTTGACACCTTGTCTCCAACAGCTGAAACTGTTGAAATTCAACTTGTAGATTCAAAGCTGCACTGTCGGGCCTGGTGAGTTGGACTCTCTGACCTCATCTGTTTCCTGTTGGTCCGAAACATCTAACAAAGATGGTCTTCTTTAGTACCGTATTTTCCGGATGAAAAGTTGCACCTCCCTATATGTCGCAAAGTCCAATTATGTCCAATAAAGTGGAAAAATCCATAAACGTGTCGCACCTCCGTATACGTTGCGTCTTTTATACGTCACCGCTGACGCGCCGCCTATGTTACGCTTCACTGCCCTGCTGCATATGGCGGCCAGAGGAGCGAGCGAGCACGGAAGGACTTTACAAGATTAACACGGTAAAAACAGTTATTTGTTTGCTGAAAATTATAGCAAAGATGTGTCTGAGCTTAACCTTTCTTTAATAAATGCACGTAATTGTCAAATTAGCTGGTGTTAAGAAGTAGTTTCGCTACGAGCACGCACACAGGTGGGACCGATGCATTTCTTTAAAATTTAGCTAAGTAAACGCTTAAAAATATATATTTGTTAGCTGACATTATAGCAAAAGTGTTTCTGAGCTTAACCGTTCCTTAATAAATTCACGTAAGGGTCAAATCTGCTGGATTTAAATTTTTTCGCTTTGACGTCTTCCAAACGGTCGTGAAAATAAATTATAAATAAACCGAATTTTAGCTCAAACATCTCCTACAGCTAAACAGTTGTAAATATACATCTAGTGATTACTTTCTGTAAGTTTCATCAAAATCTGTCGTGTGGTTCTTGAGCTGTTTTGCTAACAAACACTAGGTCAGACCTACCTCCAGAGTTCAGGAGGCCGGGCTGCGACAGAGTGAGTGCGAGCAGAGGAGGCTTTTTTCAGACACATGAGCTGGGAACGGTCCGTGGACCCTAGCGGACGAAAGTGGTACTGCTCTATTTTTTTTGTCAGAATGAATGGAAACGGTCAAATCTCAGCCAAAAATTGGTCTAAAAATATGGGAAAAAATCCATAAATATATTGCTTCGCCCCATAAGTCACAGGACATGAACATTAGTAAAACAAACTGCAACTTATAGGCCGGAAAATACGGTACTCTCTCAAAGCACCTTCTTCCAAAACATGAACAGTATTGTCCTCCAAACAAATCTTCCTCATCCTGAAGCTAGCCCTAGATGGCTGAGTCCTGACTTGGAGCTGACGCTTGTTGTGTGACATGATTGTGTACTTTGTGTTTGTTGTTGTTCATCATAACTCCTGTTTAGGCCTGAAAAGATGTTAAAGTTATGACGACCATCTATTGTTGTGTGAAACTATGAAGACAAAACTTTTTATCCACCTCTTCGTCTAGATCTGCATGCCTGTCAGATGTGTATGATGGCATAAAAGCATCTGTAAACACTGAACAAAATAATATTTTTGATCTGAATAGTAGAAGCGCATTATGAAAAAGTGCAATAACCATCTCTAAAACCAGCTACATGTATAATCATTTATTTTTATAGTTGAATCCATACTACCAGACATCCCATCAGATGTTGCTCCTCTGAGGTTGTGTTTGGTAGTTGGTGAGCACCACATACGTTTTATTGCAACCTGAGATGTAAAACATCTTTTGGGAGTGTGTTTATCATACTGGAAACCTCACAGATGAAGATATTAGAAAAGAAATTGTGATTTTTATTAAAGTCTGATGGTTAGAGAACTGCTTGGGTTGAGTGCTTAATAGACAGTAATGTGGTCCTGGGTTGTTAGTGGTGTGAAGTATGGACTTAATGGTCTCGTCATTTTACGCCCGAGGCCTACGGGAACATTAGAGGACAGACAGCTGAATTACTGTTCAATAGAAGTGTCCAACTCTCTCACTGTGGTCATTAATGAAGACTTTGGTGGGAAAATGACCTCAGAAGCACCATCAGTTCAACAGACTAGCAGTCTCATCTCAGAAAGAAGGACTGGAAAGATAAATAGAGCACTGGAAGGTTTTGTCATCCATCTATCCATCCAGTTTTGTCCCCTATCTGGGAGTGAAAAGAGGGAATTGGAAATACCCTCCATCCATCCAGTTGTCAATGTGGTAATGCAAAAGCTTGAAAAATAAAATAACTGACTTCTGTTTTTCTGTGTGGCTGAATCGAGAGCTGCGAAAGTTTCCTTTTGAAAACTGGGTTGTCACACCAAAATCAAAGATGGCCACCACCATCAATTTAATGTTCCCATAAAATGGTGAAATTGTCCTGATGCATTCAATAACCCATGGTGAAATTGGCTCTTCATTTAACCCATTCACCACCAGGTGGAGCAGTGGGCAGCTATTGAAAGCGCCCGGGGAGCATTTGGGGATAGGGTGTCCTGCTCAAAGACACCACGAGATGTGCAATGACTGGGGATCGAACCTGGGACTTTCGGGTCCTGAGTCGGCTGACCTGCCTTTACACGCTCTCGGCCTCCAAAAGTATATACACACAGTATACACATACTTTATATGCATGTTTTTTATGCTATCTATAGTTTCCTCAAATGATTGGGCTGGCCCTTGTTGTGGCCAGAGGTTAGTCAATTGGGGCCAAGGCCACCACTGGCCACCCCTGGCTCCTCCATTGCACCTGATGGTGGATACAATTGCTCCTTTCACTCTCCATGTCGCTCTGTGCTGCCTCGGACAAAAAAACGAAAAAACAAACACCTCCATCTGTTTGCTGGTGAAGATTCTCAGTCGGCCAGGACATGATAAAATACAAAAGGCGTTCAATACAGAACAACTGGACTTTATTTGTATTAATAATAAACAAAGTCCAACAAATATAACAAATAATTTTTAACAAATAAAGTCCAGTTGTTCTGTATTGAACGCCTTTTTTGACCTCCATCTGTTCTTCTCCATGGTGTAACCCCTCCTGAGCATCTTGCACCAACAACATTTGGGTTTACTTCCTTCTCTGCTCAGTTCCAGTCTAGAAAAAAACACACATCTGGAAATCTAAAAAAAAAAAAAAAACTTTTTTAAGCCCTCAGACAGCGGAGGACATTGGCGTAATGCTCGTCTTTTTCTGCTTCTCCTCTTTGGGTCATGGGGAGCTTATCTCTGTGTCCAACAGTCACCATTTGAGAGGTGATGGACACCTGGACAGGTCTCCAGTCCATCACAGGGACATATAAAGACAAACAAGACAAATAACCATTCACTCTCTCACTTAGGGACAATTTAGACTTACCAATCAGCCTAACATCAACCGCTTCGAACATTATCAACCATTAAATAGCCGTTATTAGTTATTACCCATATGCAGCAGTCAGACTGCCCCTCTTGTACCTCCTAGTAGGTTTAAAGGTACGTTGTTAGTGTTGGTAGCGATGATAATAGGCTCCGTTTTTAGCTATGTGTTTAGGTTTAGAGTAAAGGGTCTGGTGTTAGGTTTAGGGTCTTGGTTAGCTTTAGGCACACGGGTAAGGGGGTTAAGTTTAGGGTTGGGTGTCAGGTGTAAGGTTTGGTTTAGGAAAAGGGTTATATAAGCTGAAAACAAAACATAAAAAGACACTTCCGGGTTTACCCCGGCAAGACGCTGCCTATTATCAGTGATAATAACGATAATAACGTACCTTTCAACCTACTAGGAGGTAGGTGGGACAGTTTCACCGCTACATATGGGGATGATAACAACTAATAACGTCCATTTAATGACTGATAACATCCGAAGCCGCTCCCAACATGCATGTTTGTGTTCTGTGAGTGAAAACCAAGGTACCTGTATACTTTTTTGCTGAGAGACATCAGCTATAACCACTGCACCACCGTGAGATATTTCTAAAAGGAACATTTCAGAACATCTATACCTTTCAGAGACTGTAACCGTGTTTCCATCTATTTTCATTTCGAATTTTGAGCTAATTTTTGAAATCTCGCAAAAATGTAAATACAAATTAATGCGTATCAGAAGTGTTTCCATCAACCTGCTTGAAGCGCATCAACCAGGCCACGCAAAGCGGCATTACGTCAGACGTCAGCTTCATCATTCTCCTCTGCCCTTCACACAGCTCTCACACATCTGGACACGAAGGACTCCTATGTTAGAATGTTGTTCATCGACTTCAGCTCGGCATTTAACACCATCATCCCCCAACAGCTCATCCTTAAACTGGACAGTCTGGGGCTGAACACCTCAATGTGTAACTGGCTGCTAGACTTCCTGACCGGGAGACCACAGACAGTGCGGGTCGGGAGTAACACATCTAGCACCATCACATTGAACACAGGGGCCCCACAAGGATGTGTGCTGAGCCCCCTTCTATTCACCCTGCTAACACACGACTGCACACCATCGTACAGCTCCAACCACTTCATCAAGTTTGCGGACGACACAACAGTGGTGGGTCTCATCAGCAACAACGATGAGACGGACTACAGGAACGAGGTGAGCCGCCTGGCCTTGTGGTGCGGACACAACAATCTCACTCTCAACGTGGAGAAGACAAAGGAGATTGTTGTGGACTTCAGGAAGAAGGATGCCCAACATGCCCCTCTGACCATCAACAGCACCGCAGTGGAGAGAGTAGACAGCACCAAGTTCCTGGGAGTGCACGTCTCAAAGGACCTGTCCTGGAGCAGGAACACTGCAGCACTGGCAAAGAAGGCTCACCAGCGTCTCTACTTTCTCCGCAAGCTGAAAAGGGCTGGAGCTTCAACCCCCATCATGAGCACCTTCTACAGAGGTGCCATAGAAAGTGTCCTGACCAGCTGCATCACTGTGTGGTTTGGTGCATGTACTGCATCCTGCCGCAAGAGCCTCCAGCGCATTGTGAGAGCAGCTGAGAAGATCGTGGGCACCTCCTTGCCCTCACTGCAGGACTTACACAGCAAACGCCTCACTCGGAAAGCCCACTGCATGGCAGGTGATCCCACACACCCACTACACAGCTGCTTCAGACTACTGCCATCAGGGAGGAGACTGAGGAGTCTCCAGGCTCGAACCAGCAGACTGAGAGACAGCTCTGTTCATCAGGCAGTCAGAATGCTAAACACTCTGCCTGCTCTGCCCCCCCTCCCATTTGAACTGCCTTAACACTAAAACTTTCTCACACATTATCACTCAACACAAAGTTTTTCACTAAACTCTCGGTCATGTGCTCATACAGTTTGCACTACTTCTCATACTTGCACTAATGTCTGTATTACATCACTGCCTATAATCATAATACTGTTTACATTCTCTGTTTACATTTATTAATACTGTTTACTTTTATTACTACTGCTTACATGTAATTACTACTGTTTACATTTATTTACACTACTCTAATATCTACACCACTGCTGGTACATATACAGTGTGCTCTGAACGGTCTTATTTAGGGATGCCCAATGTGCCTTACTGCATATGCCACTTTTTGCCTCTATAACAACATCAACTACTACCTCATACATATACTGTGTACATTGACTCATACGCTGCTTTGCCACTTTGCAAATGTCAATGCTAGAAACCTTTAGTTTATTTTAGTTATACTTTTTATACTCTTTTTTTTGTGCTAGTATGCAAAAACTCAGGACAGTATTATGTTCATTAAATGTTTAATGTTTTAGTTTTAGAGTTGGTGTGGATTTTCATGCTCTTGCACCGCTATGCAAAAAAAAAAAAAACTCAGGACAGTGTTAGTTTTACTATTTTATGCTTATGTCTATTATTATATGTTTCAGTGTTTCAATGTTTAGATGTTTACTGTTGCACCGAGGGACTGAGAGAAACGCAATTTCGGTCCTGTGTATGTCCTGTACAGTACATATTGCAGATCTGACAATAAAGTTGACTTTGACTTTGACTTTGACTTTGATTACGTCAGACGTCAGCGTTACGCATGTCTACAGTAAACAGGAAGTAGCGGTTGAAAACAGAACCCGACCACACATCTCGGCAAAATGGAGAGAATATTTCAGGTATGTGTTGCTATCGGGCAAGTTGTATTTATTCTGTCATGCCAACTAGTTTTAGCGATGTTACATGTTGTCCGGAGCGGAAACAGCTGATCAGTCACATGACGTGAATGTTCGCTACGGCAGAAATGAGTCGGCAAATCTGTTTCCATCTGTCGTTTTGCGCATCAGCTCTCTTTCGAAACCCCCAAAAACCACCTCAAGCGAGCGTATCAACTTTTGAGCGAATTAGAGGAAGTTAACTCGAATTTTGCCATTTCCATTCAGCTTTTCTGATGCGATGCTTCAAAATGCGCATCTAGAAACCTTGATGGAAACACGGCTTGTGAGTCCAAATGGTCAGAGACCGTCAGGCAGGAGGAGTGAGGTCTTTTCTTAGTGTTATTCTGTTTCCAGCATCGTGTGGAGATCCCCCCTCCCATGTTGGGGTGTATGAAGGAGACACATGAAAGCAGATAAGTGAAAGCCAATGAAGTGCAGCCAACTGGTCCAAACAAGCATCAATAATGGATATTTGTACTATCTCTTGGGCTAAACACTGCAGGAGGTACATAGTGGAGTGAAACAACCATCTGTGGCCTAAACAAAAACCCACTGAAACCTTGATCTCGG
>JBBPBX010001981.1:0-17171 GCA_038048925.1 Garcialebias charrua | reverse complement strand
GCGTGTGTGTGTGTGTGTGTGTGTGTGTGTGTGTGTGTGTGTGTGTGTTTGGAGGGGAGTGACTGGGGATCCACCCCCCCAAAAATATGAATAAAGTAGATGCTATTTCCTGCATTCTGGTGCATTTTAACGGCTTGTTAAACATCTATGTTTACCTACATAAGTAAACACTTGATTCAATAACTATTTTAGAGATCAACAAGAAATAGCCTGACCAACAGCTCTCCTTGTGTGAATAGAGCATGTGTCACATCACGCATCTTAATGTCCCTTTGTTACAGGTCCCGAGTGTCAGGACTGCTGCAACAGTGATGACACACCATCTGAAGAATAATAAAATTAGGAGTCAAAGATGACGACCATTGTTTCGCCGTTTAGATCCAGAAAGCATGTTTATTTATAGGATTTGTTAACAAACCAATATTTTACAGTGTACCTGTACGGTATTAATGATTTACAAACCTGGTTTCCTTCTTTTACCAGTGTTACAGTAATTAACCTTTTCACATTTTCACCCTTCACTTAGATGAAGACAATATGTCAAATACTGCATCTAGCTCTATATTTACTGATAAGCATTTAAAATGTACACTGACTTTAACTGAACACCGATCAAAGGCTCTACTGCACTTAGCTGTATATTTACTGATCTAAGCATTAAAATATACACTGACTTTAACTGAACACCGATCAAAAATAAAATGACAAGACTTACAAAACAAATGCAGAATCTAACCTTGTTCCACCTTTAACCTCAGTTCCCACACTTGGTCTGAATATCATTCAAACAAAACAAAGTAGAACTCAAAACCCGGAGTTAGTAAGATATCAAATCCTTCTATTAACTTTCCCTCGCGAGACCTTCCCAGCGCGAGCTGGCATCCTGCCAGATTTAACGTGACTATTTACTTGCAACTACTGCACAGAAACCGCCACACAGTGATATGTGCTGTTCACATAAGAGGTAAACATCTTACATCGTAGTTGTGATGTGTTTTCTCCATGTACTGACCTGAAGAATAATAAAATTAGGAGTCAAAGATGACGACCATTGTTTCGTCGTTTAGATCCAGAAAGCATGTGAAGCCGTCCGTCCCCAAAACAAACCTGGAAGCAACGCACCCCCCCAAAACAAAGGTTCCGCTTTGTCATCACCGCTCCTTAGAAAAACACTATAAAAATGCAGGCATATTAACTTGCCGAACCGCAAACCAAATATAACTTATATTTGAACATAGGATCAGCTGCACATGGAAATACTTTACATTCATAAGAAAACCAAATATTGTGGTGACATTTTCAGGTGCACCACACCTTGCTTTGAAAACTGCCAGAACTAGTGCTAAGTTAGCAGTGTGTAATACAGATGCATTAGCTAAGATGCTACAGATGTAGCCCTCAGCTTCTTTCACATATCCTAACATCCTAGACCCCCCATCAACAACGGCCAACACTAACGTGGCACTAAGCTAGTGCACAAAACAGAGGTGTCTCCCCCTCCTCCCCCTGTGAGTGCCCTGTAAAGGCAGATGACTGAAGGGAAACACTGCATGCGATGTGGAGTTGAAAGTTCCCAGGAAAACCCAGAGTGGATTTTTAGTGGTTTGACTACGGTATTCTCCTATTAATCAAGTGGAATGGATTCAATTCATTCATTCATTCATTCATTCAACCTTTATTTAGTCAGGTAAATCTTTTGAACCTCATGGGCTCATTTACGAAAGCGACCTGCTAAAACTAAAGAACAATGAACAGCAGTGATAGAATTTCCTTAAACAATAAACAAACAAACAATAAACAATAGAAAACAAAAAGAGAGAAAAAAACAAAAGAAATTTTTTTTTTTTTTTTTTTAACAAAGTATCAAAAAACTAGCAAAACATTATAAGGTAGACGTATAAAATCAAAGACAGGAACAAATCTGCATTGGTTTTTGCCAGGATTCCAACAGATTCTGAAAACCATTTAGAGAAGTCAAGGTCGAGAGCTTCAGATCTTTTTGTAAGATATTCCATGAAGCAGGAGCGGAGTAGGAGAAGGCCCTTTTTCCAAGTTCAGTCCTCACTGACGGAACACTGCAGGTAATCATGTCCTGAGAGCGCACACTGTAGCTGCACTCACGCAAAGACATGTAGGAGGAGATGTATGAGGGCAGCAGACCAAGAAGTGATTTGAAGATGAAAATGTACCAGTGGAAGAGTCTGCGTGAGGTTAATGATGTCCAGTTAACCAGTGAATACAGGGTGCAGTGGTGGGTACGATAATCACAACCAGTTATGAATCTTAGTGCACCATGATAGACAACATCCAACATCCGCAGGGTGCTTGTAGGAGCATTCATGTAGAGAATGTCACCGTAATCAATGGAGGGAAGGAAAGTCACAGACACAAGGCGTTTCCTGACATTCAGTGATAGACATGATCTGTTTCTGAAAAAGAAACCCAGTTTAACTTTCAGTTTCTTCACTAGGTTTTCCACGTGGAGTTTAAAAGAGAGATGTGAATCAATCAGGATACCCAGATATTTATAGGAATCAACAAACTCAATAGAGACACCATTTGAAGATAAAATCAGAGGAGGATCTGCTGGAACCGCCTTCCTATTTGAAAAAAACATCCCTTTTGTTTTATCAGCATTTAGGACAAGTTTGAGACGGAACAAATCTGACTGGATGATGTCAAAAGCAGATTGCAGTAACTGGAAAGCCTTAGCAACTGTTTTAGCTCGGCAGTAAACAACTGTATCATCAGCATAGAAATGTAAGGATGCATCAGGGATGCAGTGACCTACATTAGCTATGTAGATTGTAAAGAGAGTGGGTCCTAAAACTGAGCCTTGTGGTACAGGGACGTGCAGAGGGGGGGGCTATGGGGGCTTGAGCACCTGCCCCTTTTCCTCCTTGCCCCCAAGTGCCCTTTTGGTCAAAAAAAATTTTTTTTTTTTTTTTTTTTTTAATTTCCTATTCCTAAGCCCTCTTCTGACACATAATAACATACTAAAATTATTTATTTTATTTTATTATTATTATTTTTGTATTTTGCAAGAAAAACAACATAATAAGCCCTCCGGTCACGTACCAACACTACATTCCCCACAATGCAACAGTAGTAGTAGGGGTGGGGCCAATCCGATCTGGAGTTGTGTCTCATGAACCCAGAGTAATAAGACCTGCCTCACATTCACATTAGGGTCAGTGGGGGGAGCTGGCCCCCTTGGGGGCATTGCCGTTGGGGGGGCATGGCCCCACCCCTACTACTACTATTCAGCAAATCCCTTTCAGTTTGCAGCCAGCTACAGCGTGTGGACTGAGTGAGTAGCACTTTAGCTAACAGCTAGCCAACTTTTCATAGTAACATGTCCGCTGTGTGGAAGTATTTTACACTAAACACCACAAGACAGCAACGTGCAATGTCTGCAGAGCCATAGCACCACATTAAACTGCGGTCAAGTTAGTTTTATGTTGGACATTCGAGCTCCGGGGCTTCAGCGGGACGCCACTCTCACTGAACCGAAACAGGGAGACCGACCGTGGCCAGCTGCGTCCAGTCCGACCCGCTGTCTGACTGTCTCGAAGGACAGGCAGAGAGCGACTGACCGAAATCAGAGCCCCCGCCCCGGATTGAACAATAAAAACACACCGCTGAAGCCACGGAGCTCAAATGTTCACCGAGAAGTTGCTAAACTTCATCATAATTAATGACCAACAGCTATCAGCTGTAGAAAAATGAAGGATTTCGCAGCTTGATACTTGCAGCCAACAGTAAACAATCATAAAAAAGCATATTACTTAAAAATCATAAGAAAACTATGTTAAAAAACGAAACATAAACATTTACATTATAAAACAATGTAAAATACTAAAAGCAGGAACATGTCTGTCTGTGTTGGTTTATGCCAAGAACTTAACAGATGTAAAGCTATTTAATATTTTATTTAATCCATTTATTCATTAATTTAAAAGAGACAAAATAAAACAAATTAATAAAAAAGAAAACATTGAATGAAAAGAGTGCAAAAAGAAGAAGAAAAAAAAATCTTATATCACCCCCTTAAAATAAACATTGAACCAGTCCGGCCCTTCGCTTGTATCAAATTTGTTTTTTTGGCCCTCCATGTATTTGACTTTGACACCCCTGGCTTATGCAATAAGGAGCACATCGCCCATCCAAAACCTATCATCTCTCCATAATGGATATATGTCCAATCTTCTAACTTCCTTTGCTGCATAATGTACATTGCATTTATTCTAGCGTTAGGTAAATACAGTAGCTAATTTTTCTCTCGTGAACTTAAAAAGTTATTTGCAAAACATAAACTTTTATTTGCACACATCAGAAATCTTTTGTTGCGATTTTAGGCTCTGCCCACAACGTCATGTGAGAATTGCAAGCAAACCTTTGAATGACAAACAAAACTTAGATTAGCAAGCAAAGATTTCTGACATGCGCAAATAAGTTTGTTTTGCAAATAATTAGCAACATAATTGCAAAAAATGTCAATGACCTCACTGAGGTCATTGACATTTTTCGAGACATGACCAACAGAAAAGAAAACTGCTGCTACACAGTTGTTTTAATAAGGGGCAGATATGATAAGATTTTTTTTCTTCTTCTGCTACCTTTAATTTTATATCTGTTTTTTTTTCTTTCATGTGTTTGTAAATTGTCTTTGTGTTTTAAATCTGAAATGAATAAAAATAAATAAATAAATAAGAAGAGAACAAAAATAGCAAAAATGCTTAAAAGTTGGAAGTTTGTTTTTAAACAGTTCACCATGATGGAAAAGAAGATTTTGGATCTTAGATTCAGTTTGGGGAAAAAAAGAAAGTCAAGAGACCGAAATAAATAAGAGACATTGGCCTCCACTCAACACAGAGAAGATGAGACAATGAGGAAAAAAGAGAAACTGACAAGAAAAAAAGAAGAGGAAAGATTGAAGAAAATGTATATAGGTACTTACAAATACACTAAGACACAAATAGAGATATATGTATACATTTTGGTGGTCAGCTAGTCTCAGTAGGCTTTTCTCATGGTGACATGCATTAACAATTCAATTTTTGCTTTTGTTTAGTTTTCTTCTGCAGTTCCACATTAAAGTTTGATGCAGCTCTGCTTTTCTGAATGGACCATCTTCATCTCCACTGCAAGTGTAGCAAACCAGGCAGCTCTTTCTTTTATAGATTACAGTACACTAAAAAGTTGCATTGTGGCCTTGTTTACATTTTTTATAGTGTAATTCTGTAAAGACAAAATATATCTGGTGGTGTAGCTCTGATTTACATATCTTGCTAAATCGCAGGTTTGAATATTGCAATACTTTCCTATAACAAAGTAGACCTGCAGAAAGAAATTACTAATAAAATATTTTACATATGGATAGTTGTATGTTCTATGTAGAGGTTTTCCTAAGCTTATAGTATATCTCACAATTTTGTAATTTATCATTGTTTATTTAACGCTGAAAGCTATGTAACTTTGTTAATATTCTGTCCTAAAATGCGGTTAGATGTGCCCCTTTTTTTTTTGAGCACCTGCCCCTTTAGTGGTCTCTGCACGTCCCTGCTTGTGGTACACCATTTTTAACTGTTAAATAGCTGGATCACGAAGAAATAGAAAGTGCAGTGTGAACTAATGTTTCAGGGTAAATGTGAGGGGTGGAATTATTATTATTATTTTAATGTGTATGTTTATGTGTGTGTATGTTTGTGTGTGGGGGGGCATGTACTCTTCACATAATTTTGACGACTGTGCTTTTTAGTAAGTTTAGCTTTTTGATATTGGAAAATGTGGATTTTCTCCAGGTACTCCTGTTTCCTCAAACAGTCTGCAAATTAGATTCACTGGAGGTTCTGAAATTATCTTGGCTCTCTCTTGTGTGCACGTGTGGGTTGTTGTTTACTCCGTCTCTCTCCCATTGACTCCTGGCATAGACTCCGCCCCCTGCGACCCTGAACAGGACCAAGCAGGAACAGGAAGTTGATGGATGGATATTGAACTGGTAACACAGAAAAAGTCTTGATTGTTTCAGCTCCCGTTGTTTGCTCGTTCATTACGGGACATGACTTATAGGTTCTGATTCCTCTGATGAATGAACCTAAATCATCGTCCTGGATCACGAAGAGGAGTCGGGATGGGCGGCTGCCGTTACCATCCATTACTGTTGCAGCTTTCATCTTTGACAAGCAGCGGATGTGACCGTTTCTGTTTCTGCTGGTGCTGGTGTGCATCCAGGGGCATTGTGGGAAGTCTGACTGCTAAACATCCTCTCTGGGGAAGCAGGTCGAGGTGGCATTTATCTGAAGGGGCTCCTTTGTTCTTGAAATGTCCTCATGCTTTCAATTATTTACGAGGCAGCCATCGTCTTCCTCTCACTTGTGCCTGACACCATACCAACACCTCGGGGTTAAATATCTGCTTCACACCACCGGAAGAAACAGATAATCTGAGCCATGTTAGTTAATGTTGTACGCACACACTACTGTGCACGGGGAGCTTTTCTGTACACAGATCTCTGTGAGAGTTTTCTTCTCATTCTTCTCTAACTGCGTCCATATGTCTCCTCTGTCATTTGCCTGGCGGCTGTATTTCTAACATTCTTCTACCAATATACCAACTGTCCCTCCTCTGGACATGTCCAAACTACTGTCCCTCCTCTGGACATGTCCAAACTACTGTCCCTCCTCTGGACATGTCCAAACTACTGTCCCTCCTCTGGACATGTCCAAACCACTGTCCCTCCTCTGGACATGTCCAAACCATCTCAGTCTGGTCTCTCTAACTTTATCTCCCAGTTGTTCAACATGTGCTGTCCCTCTGATGATCTCATTCCAAATTGTATAATTTCGTGTCACTCCTAAGGAGAACCTCAACATCTTTATTTGTGCCACTTCCAGTTCTGTCTCCTGTCTTTTTGTCCATGTCTCTGTTTCCAGACCATACAACATAGCTGGTTTCACCATTGTCTTGTAAACTTTTACTTTGACCTTTGCTGACACCCTTTTGTTGCAAACCATTCCTGAAACTTTTTCTCCATCTACTCCATCCTGCCTGGACCCTTCTTCACTTCTTTTCCACACACCCCATTTTCCTGGACAGTGGACCCCAAGTCCTTGAAGTCCTGCACCTTTGTGACCTCTGCTCCTTGTAGCCTCACTGTCCATCAGCTTCCCTTTCATTTACACACATGTACTCTGTCTTACTACGGCTGACTTTCATTCTTCTTCTTTCTAGTGCATGCATACCTCCACCTCTCTAAGTTCTGTTCCCTGTTTTCACAACAGATCACAAGGTCATCTGCAAACATCAGAGTCCACATAGATTTCTGCCTGACCTCATCTGGTAGTCGGTCCATCACCAGAACAAACAAGAAGGGGCTCAGAGCCGATCCTTGATGCAATCCCACCTCCACCTTGAAGCTATCTGTCACTCCTACAGCACATCTCACCACTGTCCTGCTGTCTTCATACATGTCCTGTACCAGTCTAACATACTTCTCTGCCACTCCAGGTTTCCTCATGTAAAACCACACCTCCTTCCTTAGCATCCACGAAGAAACAATGGAGTTCTTTCTGACCCTCTACTGAGAGGTCCCCTGTGTCTTTTTTTTAATTGTGATTTGGTTTTATATACAACTCTTACAGTTCATATTTAAAGACTTAACAGTGATAATATTCAACTCAACCCAGGAGCTTTGTGGTTCTAAACCAATACTGTTCACTGATCAGGTTGAAACATTGTTGTTGTTTCAAGAAAACAGAACATTTTCTCCACAGTTGACTTGTTTTGATGAGTTGTGTTTATTCTAACACTGTGGGCTCTGATTCTTCCAACTGCACTTTATTCTGTGTTGTAAAGCTTTACTACTTATGTACTGTAGATTTGTCTACAATAATTTGATTTGGTTTCATTGAACTATTTAAAACTACCCCAATTCTTGTAAAGTAATTTAGTAAAATGTAATTTTTATTTATTATTATTATTGACACTAACTCAAACAGTTTCTCCTCCCCTGGTTCGTTCATCCTCCGGTGATTCTGCTACATCCAGCTGTTCCTGGGAAAATGTTAAGTCACTTTTTTTTCATTCATTCATTCATTCATTCAACCTTTATTTATACAGGCTAGCCTCGTTGAGTCACGGGGACTCATTTACAAGAGGGACCTGTCTCACTCACACCAAACAACCATCCACTCTCTCACTCACACCTAGGGTCAATTTAGAGTCACCAATCAGCCTAACAAGCATGTTTTTTGGTTTGTGGGAGGAAACCGGAGTACCCGGAGGAAACCCACGCATGCACGGGGAGAACATGCAAACTCCTACTTTCTGCTGACGGTTCAGCATTTCAAAAATGCTCTACACTTTTTTTTAATTTTTTTTTATCAGTCCATGCTCATTTGGTGCATGTAAAAAGCCCTGGTGAAACTGGGTCATAAACTTTAAACATTTTGATAAGACCATCACACTTAACTATAAATCAAAAAGCTGGTATGTTATGGAAAAAGTCAATAAAATGTGGTTCTTTACCTTCACTTTTCTAATATTTTCAAAGGATTAAGTTTTCAACATGCGCAGGTTTGTCCATGATTCTCTTAGACTTGATTTTTAGCATCTGATGCTCTGCTTCCTGGATTTTAGCAGTTTTATTTGGGCATGGTGAGCTGTGTGTTGGGGTCTCAGACTGGACTTTCTACAGATTCTGCTGGTTTCTAAAGACCAGTTTGGCCTCTGCAATTTTAAAAGCATTAATAAGGCGAGTATCTGACTGGGCTGCCTGGTGACTGGGTGGGTGGGCAAGGTGTGCAGAGACTAAGGTATGATTTGCTGCTTCAGACTGCTGCCATCAGGGAGGAGACTGAGGAGTCTCCAGGCTCGTACCAGTAGACTGAGAGACAGCTCTGTTCATCAGGCAGTCAGGATGCTAAACACTCTGCCTGCTCTGCCTCCCCTCCCATTTGAACTGCCTTAACACAAAAAACTTTCTCACACATTACCACACAACACAAAGTTTTTAACACTGGACTCTGTGTCATCAAACGGGTTATTCACTAAACTCTCGGTCATGTGCTCATTCAGTTTGCACTACTTCTCATATTTGCACTAATGTTTGTATTACATTACTGCCTATAGTCATACTACTGTTTACATTCACTGTTTACATTTATTAATACTGTTTACATTTATTACTACTGTTTACATTTATTACTACTGTTTACATTTACACTACTTTTATATCTACACTACTGCTGATACATATACAGTATTCTCTGACTAGCCTTATTTAAGGATGCCCAATGTGCCTTATGTGCCTTACTGCATATGCCACTTTGCCTCTATACCAACATCAACTACCTCATACATATACTGTGTACATTAACTCATATGCTGCTTTGCCACTCTTTGCAAATGTCAATGCTAGAACCTTCAGTTTATTTTATAGATATACTTTTTATACTTTTTATACTACTATGCAAAAACTCAGGACAGTATTACACTTTTATTATTTCATTTTATGCTTATGTTCATTAAATGTTTAGTGTTTTAGTGTTGGTGTAAATTTTCATACTTTTATACTACTATGCAAAAACTCAGGACAGTGTTACACTTTTACTATTTTATGCTTATGTTTATTAAATGTTTCAGTGTTTTAGTGTTTAAATGGTTACTGTTGCACCGAGGGACTGAGAGAAACGCAATTTCAATCCTGTGTATGTCCTGCACATATTGCAGTTCTGACAATAAAGTTGACTTTGACTTTGACTTGACTTTGATTTGTCTTTAAAACATACCTAACATACCATACCAATTTATTTCTAAAGCACTTAAAATACAACATAGCTGTTGTTCGAAGTGCTGTACAAAAATAAAAACTAACAAACCACAGTAAAACAGTAAAAACAACTATATTTATCAAAATAATCATAACATCCATCCATCCATTTTCTTCCGCTTATCCGGGGTCGGGTCGCGGGGGTAGCAGCCTAAGTAGGGAGGCCCAGACTTCCCTCTCCCCAGCCACTTGGAGCAGCTCCTCTGGGGGAATCCCAAGGCGTTCCCAGGCCAGCCGAGAAACATAGTCCCTCCAGCGTGTCCTGGGTCTTCCTCTGGGTCTCCTCCCGGTGGGACATGCCCGGAACACCTCACCAGGGAGGCGTCCAGGAGGCATCCTAACCAGATGCCCGAGCCACCTCAACTGGCTCCTCTCGATGTGGAGAAGCAGCGGCTCTACTCCGAGTCCCTCCCGGATGACTGAGCTTCTCACCCTATCTCTAAGGGAGAGTCCAGACACCCTGCGGAGAAAACTCATTTCAGCCGCTTGTATCCGAGATCTCGTTCTTTCGGTCACAACCCAAAGCTCATGACCATAGATGAGGGTGGGAACGTAGATCGATCGGTAAATTGAGAGCTTTGCCTTTCGACTCAGCTCTCTCTTCACCACGACAGACCGGTACAGCGCCCGCTTCACTGCGGACGCTGCACCTATCCGCCTATCGATCTCACGCTCCAGTTTTCCCTCATTCGTGAACAAGACCCCGAGATACTTAAACTCCTCCACTTGGGGCAGGACCTCCTCCCCGACCCGGAGAGGGCATGCTACCCTTTTCCGGCTCAAGACCATGGCCTCGGATTTGGAGGAACTGATCCTCATCCCGGCCGCATCACACTCGGCTGCAAACCGCTCCAGTGAAAGCTGTAGATCACGATCTGATGAAGCCAATAGGACCACATCATCTGAAAAAAACAGAGAAGCGATTCTAAGGCCACCAAAACGGATCCTCTCAACACCTTGGCTGCGCCTAGAAATCATAACATCACAAGTAAAATAATACAACATTAAGACAGAGATGCTAACTCACTCTGACTCTAACTCACATATCTGGACAATGACCTTGAGAACGAGGGAGTTTTCTTCAAAACAGTACCAGATAATCTATGTGACTTGCATTACCCCAACATCAACAATAATAGACACTTTTAGACTACCAGGGACCATTTCACTGGTCTTAGTTTGCCCCTGTTCTGCCATTCGTAGCCATTAGAACCACATTAATCTGGCATATAGAAATCCTGCTTCAAAGTAGCTGCTTGTTGGGTTCAATAATATAAGAAAATGTGATTGGTTCATACATAAACGTGCAACAATTAACTGAGCCAATTCAACATTCTTCCAAAACCCACACTACTAAAACTGCACCTGATTTACTAACATAGAAGCTACTGAACTATGTCCTTTGAAAGAGCAGAATAAAGTAATCTGATCTGTGGATTGAGTATAGGCTCATGGAACTTCTTTCTCTGAATTTTCTAGCAGTCCTTTAAATATGCCTCTATCCCTCCTGGTGTCTTACGGTCAAAATGACCCAAGCATGCGTTTAGCCAGTTTATTTTTTATTTTTCAGCTCATAAGTGAGAAGGAATAAGGCTGTCAGACACACACAGCTGCAGCTCTAGAATCCATCAGTGTTGAATGTCGGGTGCATGAATTAGATTACAGGTGCAACATTAGAGTGGTTTCATTCTTATCTGAGTGACAGTAGTTTTTCTGTTAGTCTTGGTAATAATTTATCTGCTACAGTTTTTTTTCCCCTGCGGTGTCCCACAGGGCTTGATTCTTGGACCCCTTCTGTTTTCATTGTATCTGCTCCCCTTGGGGGTCTATCCAGAGGAAAATGGCCACTGCTATGCTGATGATTGTCAGATTTATCTGCCCCCCAATAGTTCATGCATAATTCACCCTCTGTTAAAATGGCTTGATGACATCAAGGCATGGATGGCTTCAATTTTTTTAAGTTTCAATGATCAGAAAACTGAAGTCATTGTGTTTAGCCCTACCTCTACCACTGTCTCTGTTCCTGTAAACCTTGATTTTCTTGAGCAATATCTTAAGCAGTCTGTTACAACTCTCAGGGTAGTTTTAGACTCTGATTTCAAATGTATAGACATATTAACTATGTTCTACAAAAAAGCTGCTTCTAGTTAAAGCAGCTTAAGTCTGTGTTGAGACCTGACCTTGAAATAATAGTCCATGCATTTAATACTGTAACGACCCTGTGTTTGGTTCTGCTTTGGGTCCAAGTATTTCTGTGTATTTGTTCAGTTATACATGTACTGTGTTCTGTTGAGCTGTTGTGATTCTGTTGTCCCCCGCCCTCATGTGTTGGACTGGTCGTGGGGGCAGGAGAGGGGTAGGAGCAGGGAGGAGGGACCGGGAAAAGAGAGACGAAGAAGAAGCGTCTCTGTGTGTGTGTTGTTGTTAGCAGGCAGCTAGTGTGTTCGCTCGCGTGTGTACCGCGTTTTCTGTTAAGGCGTGAGCTGCAGCCTCGGTAATAGCAGCTCGTCCCTGTTTCTGAATAAACCCCGTTGGCTGGACTCCGTCTGCAGTGTTGGCGTCATTACATTGGTGTCAGAAGTAAACCAACGCTACCGAGCTGAGTGAGTACTACTGGCTCGTCGCCTCCACCCGCGACAGCATTATGGACGGAGCGTTCTCCCGAGTGAAGCTTAAAGCGGAGGGAGAAGAGGAAGAGGAGGCCCGGAGAGAGGAGCTCGCTAAAATAACTCAGGTGATGGCTGCTCTGCGCAGCTCTGCAGCGAGCATGGCTGCCGAAGTAGAACTGAGTACCGGCGGGGGGGCGGGTCCGTCAACGCCATTTTCTCCAAGCGCGCCAAAAGCCTCACATGGCGGCAGCCATGACAGTTACGTCGTCCAAAACGTCACCGTCCCGTTGAAGACGCCCAAGTACTCTGGTAGGTCCAGCTGGGAGGCCTTCCATGCACAGTTTGAGCTGCTGGCTCATGCAGGGAGGTGGACAGCAGAGCATAAAGCCCTGCAGCTGGCTCTCTGTCTACAAGATGATGCACTGGACTGCCTGTTGTTGTTAAGCTCAGAGGACAGAAAAGACTATGATGCACTAGTTGGAGCTTTAAAGAGGCGGTTTGGACAATGTGTGCAACCAGACATTTTTAAAAATAAACTCTGCAACAGGAGCAGGTTGCCGGGTGAACCCCTGCGTGTTTTGGCTAATGACATTGAGAGCCTCACACGCAGAGCCTATTCACACATGCAGTCAGGGGTTCAGAATGAACTAGCAAAAGATCAGTTCATCAGAGCCCTGGCACCACCGGAGCTGCGTGTGCAGGTTCAGCTGATGCACCCCCGATCCCTGCAAGACGCATTGGACTTAGCAGTGGAGAGAGAGTGTTTGCTGGGAGTAGCAGCGGGAAACGACCTGAGAGGACAACCACCGACATGCAGATCTACGGAGGGGGTAGAGCTGAACCAGGAGAAACTTGCTTGGGTCTCGGAGCTGACAGAAATGGTCCGAGCAGTGGCGCTACAGTTGACGCGGGACTCCTCCGCACTCCCAGCTGTTTGTTGGGGCTGTGGCCAACCGGGACACCTCCTGAGGCGGTGTCCTAAAACAGTCAAGATGCAGGGAAACGACACGGGGTCTGCGGGAGGGAGGAATCGCAGATCCCTACTGTAACCTCCACACCTTCATCGCCAGTGGGCGGGGGCCGACAGCTCGAACAGGGGGCCCGAGCCCAGAATTCCTTTGAAACGGACTCAGCCCCAGACCAAGCAACCAGGGTTGTGGTGGTTGGACGCACATGTGTTGGGGACTTTTGTTATGTCCCAGTCTCTGTGGAAGGGATCCCATGCACGGCCCTGATTGACACTGGCTCCACGGTAACGCTAGTGAGGCCTGATGTGGTACCAGACTGGACTCGGATCCAACCCACCACAGTGCAGCTGCGCACAGTCACTGGGGTCATGGCACCTATGAAGGGGAGGGGGACAATGACTGTTAATGTGGGTGGCCGATCTATCACCCACCCTGTGTGGGTAGCAGATGTGCAGGACATGTGCATATTGGGGCTGGACTTTTTAAGGGCTGCGGGGTGCCAGTTGGATTTAGGTGTGGGGACATGGAGTTTTAAGGAGGGCCCTCTCATTCCACTGTTACCCACAGCTCCTGATCACGCTCTTATGGGTCCTATGGCCCGCTACATGGAACCTCAGGTCGCAGCTGTCAAACACACCTCCCCTCAGCCCAGCCAGATTGCTGCCACCATGGCCCCCGCACCTGCGAGTCCTATGCCCCCAGTGTGGGTGCCCCAGAAGAACCGAGACTATGTGTGGACTGAACAGTGCCAGGGAGCGTCTGGCCGTCTGCGGCAAACTCTGACTGAGCCCCCAGTCCTCGCTCCTGCAGACCCCTCCCTCCCTTTCATCCTCGAGATGGATGCTAATGGCGTGGGGGCCCGATCCCAGCAGAGTGACTCGGTAATCTGCAGAGGGTTGCAGGTGGTCGGCACAGACAGCTGGAGGCACCAACAGGAACAGGACCCCGATATCCAGCCTGTGTTGCAGTGGGTGGAGAGACAACTGAAGCCACCGTGGGAGGAGGTTTCTGGGCTCTCGCGGGCAACTAAAAGGTTGTGGTCCAAGTTTGAGGCTCTGCGTCTGGAAGACGGGGTGCTACAGAGGTCATGGAAGGACCCCTCCACGGGTGAGGAGCGGTGGCAGACTGTAGTCCCAAAAGGCCTGAAAGACGTAGTCCTGCAGGGCGTGCATGGAGCGTCTGGGTCTGGACATTTTGGCGTTACAAAGACTCTACGCCGCCTCCGACAGGGGTTTTACTGGGGCCAGTACAGGAGGGATGTGGAGAACTTCTGCCGCCGTTGTGACTTCTGTACAGCACGGAAGGGGTCGACAGGTCGGTCTCACACCCGCCTACAACAGTTTGTTTTAGGAGCCCCGATGGAGCGAGTGGCCGTGGACATCATGGGCCCCCTACCATGCTCAGACAGGTTAGAGACAGCCCATATTGCCCTGAGGCAACAGGAGCAAGCGGGCATGCGCCAGAAACTGAACTATGATGCAAGAGCGATGGGCCGACACTTTACTCCAGGAGAGCTGGTCTGGGTGCACAACCCTCGTAGGAAGAAGGGACGGTGCCCGAGACTGGTCAGTCAGTGGGTGGGTCCCTGCAGAGTGTTGGAGCGCCTGGGGGAGGTGGTCTACAGAGTGCAGATGCCCCAAAACAGGAGAAGAGTAGCTATGCACAGGGACAGGTTGGCCCCCTATGCACCGCAGCCCCCAGAAGGCCAATGGTCGGGGTCTCGGGTGTGTCCGCCAACATCCCCAGAAGTTTTATCACTGCCGTCAAATGAGGTCCCAGCCGCAGAGTCGGGAGCGTTCTGCTGGGAGCTCGCCCACGACAAGACGAGGAGGGCTCCAAGACGGTTCGATGACTTTGTTTGTCCCCTCGTGGGTGCGGGACTCAGTACAGGTGACCCCCGATTTACGAACGAGTTAGGGACCTAAGAACGGTTCGCAGCTCGATCCGTTCGTAGGTAGGGGGTGAAAATTATATTTAAAAAAAAAATTATTCATTCATTCATTCATTCAACCTTTATTTATCATGCTAACGGAGCGCGCGCACACATTTAAGCATGTACAGTAGTGTACTGTAATGTTAAACATTGCTATTCACATTTACAGAATAAATAAAAATATATTTTCTTACTTTGAGATGGTCAAAGCCGACATAGGTTGCCATGCGTTGATTGTTTTCGGGCCAAGCAGCGCGGGGGCCGGCAAGCCACCGCAGCTGCTCCAGACCTGTGTTAGCTAGCTGGCTAGCTTCTGCTAGCCAAGCCATGAGCTAGTGTTGGAGCGGCGGCGCGATCAATCTGCAGCTGCTGCTCCAGCCGCTGCTCCAGCCTGAGACGTCCACAGAGCTATTCCAGCTAGTAATTAATCCATATGATGCGATCCTGGTCACCAGTGTTCAAAAGGCCGGCTCCCGTGTTAGCTCCAGTGTTAGCTCTGGAGCTAGCCAGGCCGGAGGTGTAGCCAGGCCGGCCGGAGGTGTTCGCACGGCGGCCTGGCACGATCGGCGATAAATCCGCTGCTGCTTGAGACATCCACAAAGTTCACAGAGACGTTTCCAGCTAGTAATTAATCCATATGAAGCCATCCTGGTCACCAGTCTTCGTCCGGCTCTCGGCAGCTAACCTAAGATGGCGTCCGGTGTTCTACATTAATTTGTGACCGGAGACCCCAGTGACTGAACCTAAAATAGCGTCCGGTGTTCTACATTAATTTGTGACCGTGTAAACTGAAGACCTACTTCCTGTTGCCCAAGATTGCTCAAAAATTGCTCAAAAATGATCAGAAATGATCTTTTTTATCATAATTATTATTTATAAAGCCTTTAAAACAACCAGAACATGAAATTAAGAACATTTAAACACAAAAAAAAAAAAAATTTTTTTTTTTTTTTTTTTAATACAGTAATTTCATATTTTTATTAAATATGATATGTTCGTAGGTCCCGTGGTTCGCAGGTCGATGGGGTCGTAGGTCGGGGGTCACCTGTAGTGGGGGGGTAGTGTAACGACCCTGTGTTTGGTTCTGCTTTGGGTCCAAGTATTTCTGTGTATTTGTTCAGTTATACATGTACTGTGTTCTGTTGAGCTGTTGTGATTCTGTTGTCCCCCGCCCTCATGTGTTGGACTGGTCGTGGGGGCAGGAGAGGGGTAGGAGCAGGGAGGAGGGACCGGGAAAAGAGAGACGAAGAAGAAGCGTCTCTGTGTGTGTGTTGTTGTTAGCAGGCAGCTAGTGTGTTCGCTCGCGTGTGTACCGCGTTTTCTGTTAAGGCGTGAGCTGCAGCCTCGGTAATGGACCTTACCAAGCTCCGCCCAGAAACGCCCCCTAAGCTCCGGCCGGTCTCCGTGTCTCCCAAGCTCAGCATTAGTTTCAATGGAAAACATGGAGTCGACTGACTGCAGGGTATTTCTGAGTCGAATAGTGTATCATTTCTGCCAGATTCCAACAAAATATCAGCCATGACAATAGACAGGGGAACCAACAAGTTCATGTTTTTTTTTTTTGGACGTTATCAAGTTGTTTGATCCACGCGATGCCTCCAACAGCGTGCGCGTCACAGCTAATGCTACTACTGTTTGATGAGGAAAACATCAGCTCCTGAACGCTCAGCATTATTACAGCTGTGGACAGGATCACTGATGACTATTGTCCTGCAAGGCTGGGTAAGTCAGGCATTCATGGTTATGAGGATTACTTTTGAAATCAGTGATTTATGTTGTTGGCAAAAGTTTGAGTGTGCCTTGGTCGCAAAGCTAATGCTAACTGTAAT
>JBBPBX010001980.1:57705-95552 GCA_038048925.1 Garcialebias charrua | reverse complement strand
CTTCATCATAATTGTTATCTCCCATCTTTTAGTTTTGATTTTGTTTGAATCAATAAGACGGTATTTATTATAGTGTATGCAAATAAATGCTTTCTTAGCGGTGAGTTATTTAACTAAAACAGCTTCCTGGGTTTATTCCAGTAATCTATAAACAAGTCTTTCATTCATTCAGTACCTTTTTATTTATTTTAGGTTTTACCTGCAATGAAACATATGGTAAGTTAAGCCTTCGTGGCCGTATTAACTTAATAGACCTATCTTTTAAAACAATTACTATTAAACCACGCTTAATGTTTTCTGTCTTTCACTCAAACGCCTTTTTAAAGATTTCAAATAAATGCAATGTTAACACTAAAATGTTAGCAGATTTTGTTTTATTTTGCACCAAGAGAATGTATTTCAGATTCAGTAAAACTGTTTTGAGTTGTCGCAGTTATCTGGATTGAAAAATGTAATTTTGTTTGTTATTTTAAACTTTTTATTTAAAATAAACTGGAGTCATTAATTGTACACAGAAAAACGTTAAAAATGCCATTTTTAACTAAAAGTGTGCAGATGTACACACCAATTCTGTTTAAAATTCAGAGATGTGAAGAGCATAATGTGGAAATGCTCTGTTCTCCATCATTTTTTTTTTTTTTATTTATTTAATTTGAAAATCAAATAAAAAAATGCTTTTTGAGTGTTATTTTAAATCTCTTCAGTATTCAAAATGAGCACAAATTGTGTGTCTGTACCTCTGTTATTCTAAAATTTTTATTTAAAATAAACAGGAATTTTTGTTTGTGTACAGAACAATTTTTAAAAGCTGGTAATTTCACCATAAAAATGCTGACTTCTCATGATGTATTTGAGAAAACTCATCTGTCAACGTCTTTTAACCAACAGGGGGCAGCTTCGAGTCTTAATGTTTGTTATCACGAGGAGACTAAATTTTTCATTCAGTATTTAAACTAAAACTACCTTTTAGAGTTAGTTTCTAGTGTGTTCGTGATAAACGCTCGAACTGCGGTCTTGTCAGAGACAAATTTATGTTGTTAGACAGTTTAGATGGCTTAAATTGAGTTTTTAAACTTTTAGTGAAACCACTTTTCACCGTGTGTGTGTGAACTGCGTCTGCTTGTCACTCAAAGTGCATCAGGAAATGACGACACAAATAGGCGGGTCGACGCAGCGCGTCACCAGCTCTGCTGTGCTGAGCGAGGCGGAGCTCGCTACACAGATACGTGACGTCAACCAATCAATCACAGCGGTTGTAGTTCATTACCCAAGCATTAATGGCGAATGTAGTTTCTTACCTTCGACCAATGTAGCGCCGGAAATGACGACAAAGTGGGCTGGTCGCAACGGCGTGCGACGTGATTGACAGCTCACAACAGCGAATCAGCGTTCGCCACAAGAGTGATTGACAGCACACAACAGCGAATCAGCGTTCGCTACATGAGTGATTGACAGCACACAGTACTCGTTTCAACCAATCACAGCTCATAAACAAACATGTAGAACACGTTGCTTAACGTTAGTTTGCACAGCAGAAAACAACTTCACAACTCTTTAAAACAACTCAAACGCTACAATTTAACTTCCCAAAATGCTGAAACATGCGGCGCACATCTAGACAGGCCAACTTAGTCACGCTCAGTAACCCAGCACTGCAGCTGTTGAACAACACGGACTCTCACGGAGTCACTCAAGGTCGGTTCCGGTCCACGTTAGAGGAGCAGAAAACTCGGGTCAGAACCCATTATCCGACAACGTTCTAACATATATGCTGCTTCGACCTTCTTTAAAATGTAAAATACCACAACAGCAATCTTGTAGATGTTAAATTAGCTTCCAGGCACTATGACTCGGCGGTCATTTCAACAAAGCTCCGTACAGGAGTCTGTGCGAGTGAGCTGGATCGGAACCGAACCAGAACCTCCACAGACTACGGCTGACAAAAACTTCACCTGAATGCTTCCAACAGCGTGTAACAGAGTTGAAACAATAATAATCTCACAGCTTCAAATGATAAAAACATGCAGAATCTGCCTGTCTTGAACACCTCAGCCAAATTATTATCCTCAGAGTTTAAAACTTGGATCCCACTATGCCAACCATGACGTTACAGTTCATGAGAGATTACAGATACATCGACAAACTTTAGAAGCCGATACGAGGCCACCAGATGTAAAGGGTTTAGAGGGGGGTCAGTTTAATACTGACCTCCTTTTTACCTTAATTTACTTATTCAGATTGAATAGTAATTTCACGGATTCTCTTCTTTTTCAGTTTATTCAATATTTCTGTGATCTTTGTGATGGATAAAGAACCATAGCCATTAAGTGACAGTAAACGTTGACTTTAGTTGGTATGCCAGAAGACACTACCATTTATTTAAAATAAATCACTAAATCAACATCATTACACTTGATTGGCAGGGTTTCACCTTCTTGCGATTTAACACACATCACACACTTGATTTAACACAACAGACATAAATACTAGATGTTACACATATTTAGTCTGAGGGGCTCTTCAGCTTAAAATAGTTTCCAGCTTAAGATTGAGAGGGAAAGGGAAAAGGAGGAATAAGAGGTTGGAGAGATTAAGTTATTTATCTCGAGTGTAACCAGAGATGACACTTTCCATCCGACTTCGGCTAAATCCCAGGTACGTTTGTAAACAGCTCTTTACCTTTTGACGATGCGTCTGATAAAGATATCACCAGCCTCCCAGGTGCACAGAGTCCTTCCGGCCCTCGTACGTCTGAACTGGTCGTTTACTTCCAACGTCTCCTCGGATCCGCGTCAGCCGTCAGAAACATGTGGCAGCTTCTGGCCGACTTCAAGACGAGATGTTTCTCAAAGAAAGTTCATTAGGAACTTTGGAGCTTTTGCTCGGGGAACTGGATGGAGGCGTCCATCAGTTCTAGCTGACAAGTTAGTCTTTGGCTCTTGACCAAGCTTGACCAGCTGCAAGGCAGAGAGCTTTCAGGTCTCTGTCCATTCAAACTCTCTGTCCATTCAAAGACTGAAGCGTTTCCGCACAGTTAGAACTTAAAAAGAGACTTAGAGAGGAGAGAAACTTGTCTCTTTTTCATTGGTCCACTCGTTATCACTATTCAAGGTGAAATTCAGCACAGAGAAGGAAATTGTTTAGGAAAAGTATCTGAGTGAGAGACTTTCAGACGCTAGATGAGAGTTTTAGCTGAAACTCGACAAAAACAATTTCAGTGTAAGTCAGTTTGACATTTTAGCTGAACTTTGACACCTTTTCACTTGCAGAAATGACACATTGATGTTTCACATTTAAAGAATAACAGCATATAACATATATCATGAAAATGACAAAAGTTATTCTTTTGATTACATTAGAATAAAATCAAAGGTAGAAATAGTCTCTTTTGGTGACTATATTCTGATTACAACTAATGGAATGATTTTGTGATAAATGTCTTGCTTTACTGAGAGGTCAGTAAAGATCATCTCTGGAACAGTTCAAAAGTACACAGATGTAATAAAGTGAACATTGTCATGTCCACTACACAGAGAAACTGAAGCCCCACAGTCTGTGGTTGACTTTAAGAGCGGCTTGAAGACCTTTCTTTTCAACCGAGCATACTTTACTCCTCATGATTCTACTTTTGATCTGAGTTGATACTGTTGTTGATTTTAATTGTTTTATTATTTGTCTTATTGACATTCAAATATGTTGCACCTTGTAGCACTTTGAGATTTCCATTAATGAAAAGTGCGTTATAAATTGAATTCATTATTATTATTATTATTATTATTATTATTAACAGTTCAAGATGTGAAAATGATTAATATTCCCTCCAAACACACGATTAACAAGTATTACATCCACATGACGCAGTGGAATAAAGGACGCGCAACGTTGTGCCAAAAATAAATTTAACAGGAACGGATTCATTCAGCCTTACTGGAGGTTATAATAAATAGTGTAACACGCAGAGCATTTATTTAGAAACAGATATAGTTTTCCGATCTAGGATATGGCTTATCAGCCGTTTTCAGAAATAATAATTTTCCAGTTTGGCACTATTGCTGCGCTCTGGGGAGCCGTGCATCACGCGTGCATACAGAAGCAGCGGTCAAACTGTTCCACAGAGGGGGCTGCAGGTCGATCGGGACTGTGCAGTCCAGTCCACACAAAGCCGGATCATGTCCAATGGTCTCATCGATTCCAAAGGCTGAGTGGTCGCGCTTGGAGCGCGCGCGCACCCTCACCGGTGTCGACACGGCAGCTGGAGGTGTTTCATTATCTGCGTTTATTGTAGATTTCTCCAAAATGACACGTGAAAGTACACCTTATATAACTTGTAGGAGAGCAAAAGCTTCACAGACAGACTGCGCACAGGGCTGCGGGGCGCGCGCTGCGTCTGGAGACTCCAACATCATGTCATGAAAAGTCTCCACCAAGACGCACAGACACGTTTCTTCACATCATCTACATAAACAAAGATCTATGTTCTAGCAAACATCCAAGTAAGTTCCTCTGTGTTTACAGTAATAATGGTAATAAACTCGTGCGCAAAGTTAATATTTCCACACAGAATGAATGAATGAGCCGGTTCGCGCACCACAGCAGGGTGCGCGCGCACACAAATACCGACAATCACTCGTTCTTTGCATGATGAACACATTTTATTACTATTCTTACTTAGGATGTTTGTCCTCACTCATATTATATTGAATTCATTATTTTCCCGAATCTAGAAATCATTTCTGATCGCGCAGGGATCAAACAAACATGTCCTTCACACATGCAGGAAGTAATTTGCATCTGTTTAACATATGTAAATGTAGGCGTGTCAGGGGAGGTGTCTCACGTGCGCTCAGTTCCACGTCAATTGTGATGTACAAAAGGAATGTGCGTGGATTCAGGTGTACGCACAGTTTGATAAATCTGGATCTTTTTGTGCGTAGACACTTTTCTGGATTTCACCGTACGTCACTTTTCAGTAGGAAATCCACGCAGGTTTTTGATACATGAGGCCTGGACATTCAAAAAAAAAAAAAAAAACTGTAGAAACGTTTCTACATTTTTATTTATTTTTTGCTTGGTTTTGTTTTGTTTTTTGAATGTCCAGAGGACCAGACTTAGCTTTTTTGGATATTTTATTAAGTTGGAGCAAAGTTTGGATTTTTACAAATTCTGCCTGTATTATCTCTAATATCCGTTCAATATCTTCACCCGACCCAAAAAAAAAAAGTGGCATAATCTGCAAATAAAACACTTCAAAAGACCTGACACATCAACCAGATCATTCACATACAAAATAAACAACTTGGGTCCCAACACAGACCCCGAGGAACTCCTCCTCCATTAACACAAAATTTTGATTTTACATCGTTTACCTGTACAAATGTTCTCCTATTATTCAAATAACTAGCTTTGATCTAGATACGAACAAGCTTTGATGGGAGTGCTAAAGTTCAAGCACAGACAAACTACCATCTGAAACCACAGTCTGCTCGGTCACAGCTTACTCTTAATTAGTCAATGCTGCACAAACGTGGATCTGGGTTGTTTTTCTATTTAAACAAAAAAAAAATAAAGCTAATGTTTTCATGGAGGAAATGGTTTAAAGTGGCATGGCAATTAGAGATACAGAATATCAACAAACCAAATAACAAACAAAAAAGAGTTCATTCATTATAAAAATCATTGAATTTACAACAATAGAGTTAATTGTTACTATTTCTGCAATTGTTTGAAATTAAAAAAAAAACGTTTATCACAGTAAGCCCAGCCCCTATCTGGCAACCTTCTCGCTGAGAGACAACAGCTCTATCTACTGAGCCAATGTTAAAAGATAGCTGAGAGAACGTAATTTTGTATTATCCCGGTAAAACAGCTTTTAAAGGTAAACCATATGACAGACCCTACTGTTTTTCCTAGTAGATCTGATGAGTTCACTGAATTGACTCCTCACTATCAGGAACAGATACCATCTAACTGTTGTCTATGCTCTTACTCAGCTCAGGCTTCAAAGGCTGCACACCTCCAACTGATGCTCTCTGACACACCACAGAGAAGTCAGTGTATTACAGCCGTCCAACGTATAGGATCTCACAGTGTGAGCCATGGTTTACATTTCAGCACCATACACAGCTCTACTGTATCTTTACAATATGACAGTGTCTGACACATCATGAAGCTCTTCAAATGGACCAGCTGTGATCCCATCACTGGACAAACTGGAAGAAGAGGAAGGTGGAGGAAGCAGAGCAAAAAGGGAAAGATTGGTCCAATAAATGCTGATGAGTTTTGAAGTTTCATATGGGACTGAGAAATGTGTTATAACATCCCCTACAGAGAGCTGACTGAGACCAGTTGAGGTTTCAGGGTTTAAGGTTGTTCCTAATCTGGTAAAAATACTGAACACTGGACAATGGAAATATTTGTATACCCAGCTTGTGCCTAACTGTGAATAAAAATGGTGGTCATTTAGAATAAAATAGAATAGAAATATCCTTTATTGTCCCTCAGTGGGGGAAATTCAGGTGAACCAGTAGCAAAGTGACAGGTCAATCAAACAATGCAGATTCACACAATAAGAATAGGAGCATATTTACAGCATAAGAAAAAAAGTGCAGTTATTAAAAATACCCAAATTTTGAGATGTGAACTGAATTGGATCATAAAAAGAATGTACAACATGTGCATGTGTTTTTGCACATAAAAGAAAACACATTATGTCCAAGAAATGGAACAACTCTGTGACAGCAGGGATGTAAACACAGAGTGTGTTGTGATCAGTGATGGTTATAAAGTCAAACAGCTGCTGGCAGGAAGGACCTGCAATAACGCTACTTTGGGCACCTCGGATGCAGCAGTCTGTCACTGAGTCAGATCTCCAGCTCTGTGACAGCTTCATGCATGGGGTGGGAGACATTGTACAACGTTGTTGTTATTTTTGCCAGAGTTTTTCTTCCTCCCACCACCTGGACCAGGTCAAGGGGGCATCCTAGGACTGAGCTGGCCTTCCTGATGAGCTTATCTAACTGCTTCCTCTCAGCAGTAAATAAGCTGCTCCAGCAGACTCCACCATAGAAGATGGCTGATGCCACCACAGAATCACAATTGTGTTAACTACTAGAATAAGATTTACTGTAACCATGACCTCATCTGCAGTTTTCATTTTTAAAGCTAGGTGCCAACCTTTGTTTAATGTGCAACACAAGCCAAAATACTGCAGCTTACCAAAAATAAAACTTTAATTTTGTTATTCACACCTCTATGTTCATGTTTTAGACATTTGTACATAAGTTTAATGCTATGATAATTCTAATTGATGTAAATTATGCATGCATTTTTACAAAATGCACGGTTGCTGAGACATTTTCTAAGAAGTATCTTTACCTGGTATGGTAAATATAAAAAGAACTACATCAACTGCAGATATTTGCACCAAAAAGAAAGAAAGAAAGAAAGAAAGAAAGAAAGAAAGAAAGAAAGAAAGAAAGAAAGAAAGAAAGAAAGAAAGAAAGAAAGAAAGAAAGAAAGAAAGAAAAGCGAGAAACATTATTGACTTGGTGTAACTTGGTAAGTGAATAAAGGTGAAATAATGAGAGAGGCAACGAGATAGTCTGGTGTCAAAATAAGGGCTCTGAGGACACCTAGAGCTAGAGGCAGAGATTGAAAATGGATTAACCTTTAGGAACATTTACAGGGACATACAAATACAATACATTAAACAAACAAAAAAGCTAATTAAAATAACATACAATACAAAACCATAAAATTATTGCAATAAAACCCAAAACAGGAAGTCATTCCTGGTTAATACAAACTGACAGCTGATGCTGACTCTTATGACCTGAAAGACTTTTTGCTGTAAATATTGTATTCTCTTTGACTTTTTCTTTTAGTTAACGTGACTGGCAACATTTTATTTTCAACTGGCCTTAATAATAATAATAATAATAATAAATTCAATTTATACCGCACTTTTCATTAATAAAAATCTCAAAGTGCTACAACAATAAAAACAAGTGATAAAATCAAATAAAATCAATAATGGTATTAACTAAGATTAAAAACAGAATCCTGTGGAGGCAGAATAGGCCTGCTTAAAAAATAAATAAATAAATAAATAAAACAAGTGATAAAATCAAGTAAAATCAATAATACTATCAACCAAGATCAAAGATAAAATCATGCGGGGGCAGAATAGGCTTGCTTAAAAAGAAAAGTCTTTAAACCGCTTTTAAAGTCAACCAGTGACTGTGGAGCTCTCAGGCAGTCAGGAAGGGAGTTCCATAGGCGGGGGGCAGCCACACAGAATGCCCTGTCTCCCATGGTCCTTAATTTGGTTCGTGGAATGTGAAGTAGATTACTGTTCTGTGATCGTAGAGACCGGGTGGATGAATATGGTGCAAGAATGTCCTTTAGATAGTCAGGTGAAGTTCCATGTAAGCATTGATGTGTAATGAGAGCAGTTTTGTATTGAATTCTGTAGGTGACAGGAAGCCAATGGAGGTTATGAAGAATGGGTGTAATATGTTCAAATTTACGAACTCTCAATAAAATCCTTGCTGCACTGTTTTGAATATATTGAAGTTTCTGAAGGTTTTTGCCAGGGATTCCAATAAACAGGGAGTTGCAGTAGTCGAGCCTGGAGGAAACAAAGGCATGGACGAGTTTCTCAGCATCGGAAAAAGTCAGAGATGGGCGAAGTCTGGAGATGTTTCGAAGATGGAAGAAGCAAGTTTTAAACAGATGCTTAATGTGAGTTTCAAATGTAAGATGAGAGTCCATTTTTATTCCAAGATTTGTAACAGAGGTGGAGAGGGGGATGTCTTGACCAGAGAAGGAGATTGTTGTTAAAGTTGATGTTTGTATCTGGTGAGGGGTGCCAATCATTATGGCCTCAGTCTTGGAGCAGTTTAATTGAAGAAAGTTCTGATTCATCCATGCCCTTATTTCCTCCAGGCAGGCAGAGAGGGCAGTGAGTGAAGATGGAGATGGGGATGATGAGGATGATCCAGTCCTGATGTAAAGCTGTGTGTCGTCGGCATAGCAGTGAAAAGAAATGTTGAACTGATTAATAATTTGACCTAAAGGCAGCATGTAAAGGGAAAACAGCAGGGGCCCCAGAACTGACCCTTGAGGGACACCACAGGAGACACCGACTGTCTGGGAAGTGGCATTGCCAAGACTAACGCATTCCAGCCTATCGGAGAGGAAAGATTTGAACCAGTCCAGGACAGTGTCACAGAGACCGACCTCCACATGAAGACGGTGGAGGAGAATATTATGGTCCACAGTGTCGAAGGCTGCAGTGAGGTCAAGGAGGACAAGGACGGAGGGAGAGCCAGTGTCAGCAGCCATGAGGATATCATTTGTAACTCTCAGTAATGCAGTCTCAGTACTGTGAGCTGCTCTGAATCCAGACTGAAACTTCTCGTACAGAGAGTGTTGCTGTAGGTGGTCCTGCAGCTGAGCAGCAACTGCTTTTTCCAGCACTTTGGACAGAAACGGGAGGTGGGAAATTGGCCTTATTAAATATTATCAATAATAATATATGATTTTTTCCCCCTTAACCAATAATCGGCACAGAACTGACCCAGAGTCCGGCAGCAAAGATGTATCTGTCCAGCTGGGGTCACTGTGGTCAGTGTGGAATGTTTAAAGGCTGGTTAAATGAAACAAATATTGCAATTTATATAAAAATAAAAATAAAATAATAATAATAATAATTTTATATATATATTTGAAATAAATCAGATTTTTGACTAAAGTATAATAGGATTTCTAGTTTCAAGATATGAAAAAAAATTGTTATCACAAAACTTATTTGTGTACAGAATCATCCAAATACTGTTTATGAATTACAGTTATCTATTATAAAGTGTATACAGGAAATGAAAAAAAATCCTGTTGACTGAACCAATTGGGATGATTTGAAAGCAATGTTAATGTAAACTTGATTTACTAATTCAAATAGCAACAGTGACTTCAAAATACACTGGCTTTCATAAAACATCAGCAAGCTTACACGGTGCCATTTATGTCAATTTATACGCCCTATAAATGAGCAGTTTTTTTATATATTTGATTAAAACTGATGTAAATTACAATTCCTGAAATTGATGTGTACCACTTAGGTAAATACTGTGTCCAGTAGTGCAACATAATTAAAATACATGTACAATTTTTCATGTACATGTATATGTACAAATACATATGCATATTTTCTGAATCATAAAGGACCCCACTCATCCAGCACACACAGGAAGGAGGTTAAGGAGTATGTAGAACCACCAGACTGAGGAACAGCTTCTACCCTGAGGCTGTTAGACTCGCTGTGAAAAATCACATGTTGCTGCTGATCTGTTTCATGCGGCTGTGTTCACTCATCTGCTCACACAGACTCATGTTTGTGCTGCTGTTCAGCATAGTGCTTTTACGCTGTTAGTGCTTACTTAGTGTATTTTTAGTTAATGTTTTTCTTAGTTCATATCTTAGATCTTATGACTATTTTTCTTTTACATTTTATTGTTGGATGTAACTGGGATCCTGTGCACACAGTTTTGTTCCACCACATGTACCATATGTGGTGTGAAATAAAGAAACTCTGACTCTCTGACTCTGACTCTCTTCCAGAACCTTCATTTATTTTATAGGTATACTTTTTATACTTTATACTTCGGGACAGTATTACACTCTATTTCATTTTTGGTGTTGGTGAAACTTTTTATACTTTTATACTACTATGAAAAACTACTATGCAAAAAACTCAGGACAGTACTAAACTTTTATTATTTCATTTTATGCTTGTTTATTAATTGTTTAGTGTTTAAATGGTTACTGTTGCACCGAGGGACTGAGAGAGAAATGCAATTTCAATCCTGTGTATGTCCTGTACATATTGCAGTTCTGACAATAAAGTTGACTTTGACTTTGACTTGACTGATTATCATTAATTTATCACAAATTATCAGATAATATTCAAAATTGGTAGACTAAGCTGAATCTGTAAGAGTTATTATACTATACTGATGAAACCGTTTTCAACCAAAACTAATGAAAAAGGTCATGCCTGTTTATGATTTGAGGAAAAACTTGAAGATACATGTATTGAAAAATGTTCTGTGAACCTACACAGACAGTTGTATTAGGGTGTATCATCTTGTTATAAACATTTAATAAATAAAAGTCAACGACCAGGCTTTTGTCATATATTATCACAAGTATCACATTAGTTCACATTATTGAATTTCTTCTACAGCAGAAATTAAAATGCTTTTTTTTAGTAAACATAAAGCTTAAAACTTAACAAAATTGTCACTGTAATCCCAGTCTTATTGCATGATAAGAAAAAACCAAAATAATACAGAAAACTGGACCTCACAGTTGTTTTTATTTTATTTTATTTTACAAAAAAAAAAAGAGGCTGGTTTCCTGTTCTGTTTGAAAGGAAATCAATGAAGCACAGCAGATAAAGCACCTCAGTGGTTTGTGGAAATTAATTTCCACACTTAAACATCTTTAATCAATGAGTTTGTGCTGAAGTGTTTCACAATCACTAGTTTATTCATTCCCTGCTTTACCTTACGGCCCAGATTTAATCATCTTAAAGACACAGCTTTAACCATATGAAAACAGCAGCTATTTGTTCTGTGTCCTCTACCCCCAAATAGGAGTGATGTAATATTGCATGATGTGTTCATACTGTAACTTTGTTCACATGTTAACAGTTCATGTGGGTGTACAAGCATGTATGTCCTCACCGGCCATGTGTGTGCGTTTTGAGTAACACGCAGCTACGCTTTTTTGTGTGTGCCATGTGTGTGGACAGTGATATTGTTCCCAGAGTGTCACGTGCTCTGGAATATGCTGGTTGCCTTTGTTGACCCTCTGCCTATTCTGCCTTTCTGGCACTTTCATACAATGGTGCACTTGAACACTGTGATGCTATTAAGCCTTTCAAACTACTACAGCTGGAATTCCAGCTCTCAGGAAAGACTCCCATCCTAGTGTGGGGACACATGGCACAAGATACATCATTGAAGAATATCTGAGGACTGAGAACTTCCAAGCAAAAGGTGACAACTTACCCTGCGCTGCTTGTGATCACTTTCATTTTTGCCTGTTAAGGATTGTGTTTGCAGAGCTTACTTTGTTCAGTGGCTAGCTCTGATCACAGAAAATACTTTCTGTCTGTTCCACAGTCAGACTTGACCTAATTATCACTTTCTGCTGTGTTTGTGATTTAATTGGAGAAAATTGCTGCAAACAAGCTACAGACGCTTGTATTTAAGGACACGGCAACGTTAGAGAGGAAGAACGTATCGGAATTGTCTTATTAAATTCTGTCAAAATGTAAGTTTTTAAACTTTCATTTCTTTTCTAGGAAATGTCCCAGCAAGCAGATGCATCTCAGTATGGTGGGGTTATGGTTGAATTTGAGTCAGGCGACATCAGGGATTCAAGCGCTAAAAAAGCACCAAGCATACCAGGTGAAGCTCATTTAAATGCAGGTAGATTTTGTGCAAAGTGTTGGTAATGTGTTGTACATACTTATTTTTGATCCTTGTGCATTTGCTTGTAAGGTTCAGCTCTTATCTACCTCAAGGGTCCCAAGTTTCTCATCTATGTCAGTGGAGCGTTGTCCATGTGGGTAAGAAACATTTCTGAAGGAGCAGATCTTAAGACGAGCAGTCCACAAGACAACTGTTGTTAGTTGTGTGGCAGCATATTGGCATTCCTTCCCTTGCAGAAAGTGTAATAATAAGCTTGTATCTTGTGTTGAACAGGGTGACCGTATGTGGCATTTTGCAATTTCTGTGTTCCTGATTGAGTTGTACGGCCACAACCTGCTGCTGACAGCCGTGTTCGGACTGGTGGTGGCTGGCTCTGTGCTCTTGCTTGGGGCTTTAATCGGAGACTGGGTTGATCGCAATCCAAGGAATAAAGGTATGTGGTCATTTCACACTTTTGTTGTTGTTGTTGCATTTTAAGAATGCAGCAAGGAAAGACAGACTGAGAGAACAACGCTAAAAATCACTGGCTTCCAACTTTGAGCCAAGACATTTAGTCTTCTACTCTTCCTTGGTGAATTCTATTCCCACGATATCTGAAATGTAAAGCAGTCCTAGATTTGATATACACTAAACCAGCAGGACTCTAGATATGGTTCAAAGCTCATGACACATGTTCATTTTTTAAGGTTGTATTAGTATGAAAGTCTGAAACTGTTTTTTTTTAACCTGTTTTCTATTTTAGTTGCACATGCATCTCTTTTCATTCAGAACATCTCAGTGACTGTATGTAGCATTGTGCTCATGTTGGTGTTCTCATACAAGCAAAGAATTGAAGAGATCTGGGATGGATGGCTTACTGTAAGTAGACACTACTTATTGACTAATATATGCTGGCAATTGAACGTGCAACTGTGGTTTTATATACTTTAACTTGTCAGTGTATATAATTGCAGAGAGAAGTTGCTGCTGTTGCTTCCTCTGTCCTGTGTCCTTGATTTATCTGCTTCTGAGTTTGTGGCTACTCTGTGATGTCTTAGTAACATGTTGCATCGCAAAACTCACACAAGGTGGTTTGTTATACGGTGGTGATCATCCTGGCAGATGTGGCAAACCTCGCAAGCACAGCGCTGACCATTGCCATTCAGAGGGACTGGATAGTTGTTATTACAGGCTACAATCGAGGTCACCTGGCTGGTGAGAAATAAACATAATGATATGATTCTTTGATTCTCATAGGCTTACATCAGCTTTTTAGCATAATACATGCTTAAACTAATGAAAATATTGACTGATCTCTGCTTTTGCATGAACTTCGTGAGAGGACCCACTTTAATCTCCATGTGTTTGATCTTAACAAAAGGAATGAATGCAACCATGAGGCGGATAGATCAGGTGACCAACATCCTGGCCCCACTAGCAGTGGGCCAGGTCATGACCCTGGCCTCCAATGTGGTTGGCTGTGCCTTCATCCTGGCATGGAACCTGGTGTCTCTTGCTGTGGAGTTCTTCTTTCTGTCAAGAGTGTATCGAATAGTCCCTGCTCTTTCAGTCAAACCACCAACAGTTGAGACTGATCAGGTGTTTCAAGACAGGAGAGAAAGAAGAAGGTTTGAAGGTATGTACTAATTTTATTCAAATATATCTCTGATGGGAAAATGTGAGAAATTGAGACTTGCTGCATCAAGGATAGATCGGCCGTGAAAAAACATTGAATACTCATGGGATATAACCTCAACATTGTATCTCAATAACTCAAAGTAATTTTCAATGACATTTCTAGAAATATTTCTAAAATGATGAACATTTTCAGAGTCAGAGTCAGAGTCAGAGAGTCTTTATTGTCATTTGCACCGCATGTGGTACATGAGATGAAAACGAGATTATGTACACGAGGTCCCAGTTACATCCAACAACAAATGAAAGAGAAAAACAGTAATAACATCGAGAACTAACTAAGAAAAACATCAACTAGTAATACACTAAGCCTAATATAGTGGGAATAAACAGCAGCACGAACATGAGTTTGTATGAGCAGATGGTCACAGATGAACACAGATGAACACAGCAACAAGAAAACAGATCAGCATCAGCATGATGTGATATTTTGCAGTGTTTATTTTAATTTTATTTTTATTTATTCATGAGTCTAACAGCCTCAGGGTAGAAGCTGTTCCTCAGTCTAGTGGTTCTACACTTGATGCTCCTCAACCTCCGTCCTGAGGGGAGTGGGGCAAAGAGTGAGTGTGCTGGATGAGTGAGGTCTTTCAGCTTGTTCTTAGAGCCTTTATTAGTTCAAACAAGATATTCTCCAGCTTTTATTTTCTATGATCTTCTGTGCATAATGACAGTGTGCTTCATTGTTACAATAACCCTGCAACAGCAGCTTTATAACGCAAAAGCAGACATTGCCACACCAAACTATGCAAGCACTGAAGTAACTCCAGAGAAATAGATTGGGTAAACAGCCAACAGATTGCATGAGGCCAATACTTGTTGCTAAAAAAGGGGAAAATAATCAACAAGCTGCTTCGCTTGTATCTAAATTTCCAAGTACTGTATGAAGTTAAAGATGCAGCAGCAGCTCCTATAATTAACCCTTGAAAATTTTAAAGCAAGAAAAGACTTCCATATTCATCGCAAGTTCTTCAAAGTTTTTTTTCCATGAAGAATACAATTTTATACTTTTTCTAATGCTGAAGAAATATCGGTCAAATGTAACCCCCAAAAAATCTATTTAGCAGCCACTGACTGCTATGATTTCTGAAAATTTTCAATGGCAATGGACTTAGAAAATCTCATACGGATCAATTAATTGTAGGTCATGGTTTCCCCAAAAAATCTTTAGTAAAACTATAACAATCATTTTTATTAACGGAAGCAATATCATTCATCAGAAGTTAAATGCGCTGGCACAGACCTAAACAAAAAAACAATTAAAACATAAACACCATCTGCAATAACATCAAAACTTCCAGCAAACAATAGTAAATTTCATACACTGCTACGTCTAAATGTCAATCTAAGGGCACGTATCTGCATTATAAAGTTCAAGGTTCTTTATTGTCATTCACATCACATAGTACATGAGGTGGCATGAAATTAGTACTCAAGGTCTCAGTTACACCCAACATAGCAAAAATATAAAGTATAAAGATAAACATATTATAAGGATCTAAGATATACACTAAGATATGCGCTAAACGAACGCTAAACAGTATGCTAAAAGAGCTAAGATATACGCTAAGCATTAATAATCTATGATATATTAAACAATAGCCCGTTACTATCTATCTACAGCATTTTCATAGCATTAAAGTAGCTTCCACAGGCTAATGCGTCAATCTAGTCCTCCATGGATCCACTCCTTATTGGTGCATCAGAACATCACCCAGAAATAATAGACAACTTTCTGATCTTGGCACTGACAATCTTGTGTTTTTATTTGTATAAGACATGATTAAAGGGCTGTTCTTGTTGCAAGATCTGAGTTTGGCTTTCAGTGTTTGCACTGTTCAATATACTGTACGCAGCTTGAAATGGTGTGCAAACTCATTTTTTCAAATTTGTACCTTGCTACGTGCATTAAACCGTAAGCGATGTGAACCCATGGTTGTGCATGTTAGAAAATGTAAAGGCTTTGTTTTATCATGTCATAAATATTGCTAAACCTTTTTTAATACTCCAAAAGTTATTCAAGTATTATCAAATAAGACCTTATATCACAGCTTGTAATGACAAATAGCATAATGACATGTACATCACCTATACCGGAGCAGTAAATATTACAAAATCTGCTATCTGTTTAATACAGACTCGGTTTTTCAATTTGATCCTCACTTTAATCATTGTGCTTCTGACACATTTTTAAACAATATGGTACGCTGTGATGGTTACTACCAATATGTGTAATATAAAGAGATATGTGCCAGAAGCAGGTTAGTGGAAACACAGAGATTAGAGAAGGTGAGAGGTTGCCAGTTCGAATCTATTGACTTTTACAATAAGATCTGTGTGGAAAAGCTGAAGCAGCCACTCTAGCCTCCATCCTCAATTGTCCCACTCTGAGCCCTTAACCCCCACATCTGTTCCCTCAGGCTCTATAGATGGTAGTCCTCCATGGTCATAGGTTGTGTCAGGATGGGCAACCAGTGTAAAAACTATTGCCAAAACTCATGCAGGTTTGACTGAGCAGTCAAAGGAAAATGAAGTTCCAGATCATTTTCATACGGCTCAAAGAATCCACCCATTTTCTTTACTCACTTCTTCCTTTCACTCATGCCCATTTTATTAGTGACTGTGCGAGTGGCAGGACACACACTGGACAAGTTATGAATCCATCTCTGGACTCAAAGAATATACTGTATTGATAAAAAACAAACAAAGTTAAACTGGGCAGTATGACATTTTTTAAATATAAACAAAAACTGTGATTAACCTATACAATAAAGGGTTAATACTGTATATACTTTGGGCTGATTAATATCTCATTGTTTAATGATCAGAACAAGAAAGCACAACAGGAGCAAGTAAAAAAAAAAAAAAACACAACTCCTGTGTTTCCAACTAGCCAGAATTAATTGTGAGTCAAAATACCTTGCACCAGAGTACACAGTCAGCATTTTATTTGAAGCTCATGCAGATTGGTGTAGATGGACTCTATCTGATAAATGAAGTGAGAATTGACAAGTAGCAGAAACTCTGCAGAAAACCAGCTGAAGATTAAGCGTTTGGAATTAATGAACTGAAATGATGGATTGCTATTCTTCTTTCTCATCAGGGGAAGGCAATGTTGCACAACCGCAACCCCTGAATGAGGGCAACTGCAGCTCGAATGTGCATCTTAAGGAAATCACCAACTCGCCGTTGTGTTTCCGGAGGTTTCGCCGGCTGATGAGCACTTGTAACGATGGCTGGAGGGCCTATTATCATCAGCCTGTCTTCCTGGCAGGAATGAGCCTAGCGTTTCTCTACACTACAGTCCTGGGGTTTGACTGCATCACCACTGGCTACGCCTACACACAAGGCATAAGTGGATCTCTTCTAAGTCTATTGATGGGTGTGTCAGCTATCACAGGGTTGATGGGCACCGTAATGTTCACCAGACTCAGGAAGACTTGTGGCCTGATTAACACAGGCATCATCTCCAGCTGCCTCCACCTTGGCTGCTTGTTGCTATGTGTATGCTCTGTGTTTGCTCCCGGCAGCCCCATGGATCTGAGCTTGTTGATGCCCTACTTTAGCTCCAGTTCCTCTGCTGAGCGTGGAGGTATGGCAAGCCAAAGGCCAAAACACCCTTATTCTCTGATGGGAGGAAGCAACCAGCCACTGCTTCCTGATCGCTCCTCCATCCACTGGACCAACAACACTGTGCTTTTTGACAACGTGCCTTCTGGAACAACACCAGACTCTTACATCTCCATTATTCTGTTATTCCTGGGCGTCATCACAGCACGCATTGGTGAGTCCACAAACATAAGAAAAGCTGACTGAATAATTTCAGGAAATTATTTCCCAATGAAAAAGTTAAATTGCTTATACTGTATGCAAGTATACCCATTACTACATTATGTCTTTTGACCAGTAAGGAGAACATTGCTGTTCATCTTGTTGAAGCACAATGTTTTGTTGGTAGAACCTGGCATTTACATATCTCACTTTGTCATTAGCTACCCACCTAAACATTTTTGCAGACAAATCTCAACTTCCACATGGCAGCAGCACTGTCCAACAGAAGTAGTCAACCCCAAGAAGGCACTGATGTAATATACTACACACATGCACTCACACACCAAAGTCTTCCTATTCCCTCAAATCCCACAGATCTCACTGTGTTGAATCTCATTCCATCAGTGGAGAAAAAAATCACAGATATTTCATTTTACATCTGTAGCACTAAGATATTATATTGCTAATATTTTACCAAGCACCTTAAAGGAATAGTTCTGATTCTTTTGTGGGGGTTTTGTGCAGTACTTTAGAGCAGTCAGTGTCTTACCTGTTGCAGACAGTAGTCAGAGTGAATAATTTTCAGGAGTCACCCTAATGACCAGTATGACTGAGATCTACTCCAGTGCAGATTTTAACAGTTTAACAAGAGCTCAACTTTAAAAAGACCTGGCAGAAGGTGCCACCATGTAAAGGCTTACATGGTGGCACATTCACATTACTAATTTACATTTATCTATTGTTATTATTAATGAAGGCTATCAGTGTTGGAACACAAATGTAATATGTTACAGTCCATTATGTGTAAGATGTACCGTATGCGACAAGATGTACCCGGTCTGTAACTGTATGATGTTAAAGTACAAGTGCATCTAAAATTATTAGTACTATTAGCACATTATTTTTTGTCAGTCATTTCAGAAAGTGAAACATATATAACATAGCTTTAGCACATTGAGGCAAATATTTTAAGACTTTATTTCTTGTAATTTAGATGATTTTGTCTTAAAAATAATGAAAAACACAAATTCAGTGTCTCAGAAAATTAGAACATTGTGAAGAGGCTCGATATTGTAAACTTGTGGTGTCACATCATAATCAGCTGATTAACTTCTATACATGAGCTGCAAATGTCTGATTCCTCCAAGTCCAGCCACTCCTGAACCAGAGACAACATCAGAAGTGTCTTACCTGCTGAGAAGAAAAAGAACTGGACTGTTGCTCAGTGGTCCAATATCCTCTTTCAGAAGAAAGTACAGTAAATGCTTCATGTCATTTGGAAATAATGGTCCCAGAGTCTGGAGGAAGAGTGGAGAATCCACACTGGTTGAAGTCCAGAGTGAAGTTTCTACAGTCAGTGATGGTTCGGGGCCATGTCCTCTGCTGGTGTTGCTCCACTGTGTTTTCTGAAGTCCACGGGCTTCTCATGCTTCCTTCTGCTGCTGATCTTCATGGAGATGCTGATTTTATTTTCCAGCAGGACTAGGCTCCTGCCCACACTGACAACACTACCAAAAGCCGGCTATGTAATATTGTATTTTTCCGAGACACTCAATGTTGGTTTTTCATTATTTGCAAGCCATAATCATCAAAATTACAAGAAATAAAGTCTTGAAATATTTCATGAATCTATGTCATATATGAGTTTCACTTTCTGAAATGACTGGAACACAAATTGAACTTTTTCGCAATATTCAATTTTTTTTAGCTGCACCTGTAATGTGCTGTAAAAATTCATAACAGTGTTTGTTTAAATTGATTGATTGATTGATTATTCATTTATTCATTTTATGATTAAAACACACAACAATAGTACATACAATAAGAGAAAAAAATACATATATAAAATGAAAGGTGGCAGAAGAAGAAAAAATCTTATTTTTTCTGCCCCTTATTCTCCAATAAACAATTCATACAAACAACTCCTTTGATTACAAAGATAATAAACAACTTAATTTTAACCTCCAAAAAAACACTTAATACAATTTCCAAAATAGTGAACAACTTAATTTTTAATTACTCATTTCTACCATCTGTATCTTACACAAACTACTCAATTTCAACTCATTTAAATATGTTTTTAACAGTTTAAACGTATTCATTCTTTTGAATACAACCATTGATTGGACCACTTTAATATCAGATTCCAATACATTCCATAACCCAATTCCTTGAACTATGGTAGATCTTCCCCTCGAACTAGTCCTAAAATGTGGCTTCACAAATACATTTGTCCCCTTAAGATTGTAATTACTCGTTCTTCTGACAAAATACTTCTGAATATTAGAAGGAAGTGCATTAGTTTGAGCTTTATACAAAACTCAACAAAATATTATAATCAACTAAATCATAAAACTTCAACAGTTTCAATCGATAAAACAAAATGCTTGAAGGATGATGGAATTTCTCTCTGGTGATAATTCTAACAGCTCTTTTCTGCAATATAAAAATAGGCATTGTAATTGATTTACACGCAGTACCCCAAACGCTAATACCATAAATTAAGTGTGGCACAAATAATGTATTATACAACAAATAAAGTGCCTTATCATTTAGTAAATCTCTAACTCTATAGAACATCGCAATAGACCTCAATAATTTTGCTTTAACTGAACTTACATGTTGTTTCCAAGACAATTTTTCATCAATGATGATGCCCAAGAACTTCACTTCAGAAACTCTCTGAATTTCAGATCCGTCAATTAAAATTGGTACATCGATTGATTTATTTTTATTACTAAATATCATGTAACTAGTTTTGTCTAAATTCAACATTAATTTATTAACTTTAAACCAACTCTGAATTTTTGCAAGTTCCGTCATCATTAATTTTAAAGTTTGTTCAATATTGTTGCCACAACCAAAAAAAGTGGTGTCATCAGCAAAAAGAATGCACTTAAGGAGACCTGAGACCTGTACCAAATCATTTATATATAACATAAATAGTTTTTGTCCTAGTATCGATCCCTGAGGAACTCCACATATTATAGTGCTGAGCTCAGATTTCACCTCATCCATTTGCACAAACTGTTTCCTATCACTCAAATACTGTAACTACATACCCATTTCAATGCCAGTCCTCTAATACCATATATATGTAACTTGTCAAGGAGTATATTATGATCAACTGTATCAAATGCTTTCTTTAAATCAACAAATACACCCACACAATACTGTTTATGATCCACCGCTGTAGTTATTAATTCCATCAACTCCATCAGAGCCATGGATGTTGAATTTCCTGTTCTGAATCCATATTGATTATTGGTGAGAATATTAAAATTTTCAACAAATTGATCCATCCTAATAACAAACAGTTTCTCCAAGATTTTTGAAAATTGTGGCAATAATGATATTGGTCTGTAATTGTTAAACTCAGATTTGACACCACTTTTAAAAAGAGGTATCACCTTAGCCACTTTCATGCGATCTGGAAATACTCCAGATGAAAAAGACAGGTTACATATATATGTGAAAGGCTTAATTACATAACTCATTATATTTTTCACAAACACCATGTCCATATCCAGCCAGTCCTTAGATTTTTTGTCAGCAAACATATTTACAATAATCATAATTTCTACGGAATCAGTTTTCTCCAGGAACATACTGTTTACATAACCCTCAATTAAATGGTTAAACAGTTTGATTTGTTTTAGATGGCTGAAACCTACTCTGAAATAAGCAATTCATGTGACTCCTTCATGAGAATATCTTCCCAATTCTTAAAACTCAGGTTTCTCTGACAGCAGGAAAGCTTCAACCGTACTAAAACCTTCAAAAAGATCAAACTGACCTTTATAGAACATTTTGCCTGTCCACAAGAGGGCAATAGAGAAAACTGAAAGTTATGCACCATAACTCATGTTCCCTGAAGGAAGGTAACAAGGTGCAACATATGACTATGGGAATTGCGCCTCCGCGCGGTTCACCTGAAGTAATAGAATCACGCCTTTTAAGGCAAGTGGGCATCAGCGTCACCAGGGCCTGCCCCCCTGGTATAAAAGACGCTGACTACCCACGTACGTCCTCTATAAGCACTTCACCTAGCTTGGGCATTGAAAGGGCAAACATGTGTTGCACCTTGTTCCCTTCCTTCAGGGAACATGAGTTATGGTGCATAACTTTCAGTTCCTTTATCAGTCAGGTTCACTGCAGTGTAACATATGACTATGGGAACATAATTCACTCACGCCCTGGAAATGCTCGGGAAATGCATGCTCATGAGAACTTTTTGCCTTAGAGTACAGGCGTTAGCAGTTTATTTCATCTGTGGTAGAGAGAACGGCTCGAGTTACATCTCGTGCTGTGACATCTAGGCTGTAGTGTTTTACAAACGGGTTTGATGATGACCAGTTAGCAGCTGCACAGATATCTGCTACTGGAACACCTCTGAATAAGGCCCAGGAAGTGGCTAGGCCTCTGGTTGAGTGAGCATGTACCCCACTGGGCACCTGCTGATCTTTGCTGTTGTATGCCCTCTTTATGGCCTCGGTCACCCAGTGTGAGAGGCGCTGTTTGGACAGGGCCCTGCCTGCGGCAGGATTAGCAAAGCATATGAACAACTGGTTTGTTTTGCTCCAACTGACAGTTCTCTCCATGTACACGCTCAGGGCCCTAACAGGGCAGAGCACATTCAGACGCCTCTGTTCTGCAGTCAGAACTGGGGGAGGAGGAAAAGTTGACAGTTCGAAGTCCAGACTTCTGGGGTTTAGAGTCGGGACTTTTGGCACATACGGGGGGTTTGGCCGTAGGGTAACCTTTGACCCATCTGGGGCAAATCTGGTACACATTGGATGCACAGATATACGTGTTGGTCACCCACCCATTTTGCTGAGCATAGAGCTAAGAGCAATGCAGTCTTATAAGATAACAAGTCTATCTTAATGCTGCTAAGAGGCTCAAATGGAGGCTCGCATAAAGCATCCAGGACTAAATGCAGGTCCCACTAGGGGGCCAAAGTCCTGCTTGGAGGCCTCTTTCTCAGTACGCCCCTCATGAATCGTATCATTAGAGGGTGGGCACCAGGTGATTTACCTTCCCAGCCTTTGTGGCATGCCGAGATGGCTGATAAAAAAACCTTTATGGTTGAAAAGTAGCGTTCTTTCTCCAGCAGGTCCTGCAGAAAGGTGAGAAGCTGCACTAAGTCACAGGAATATGGAGCAATATTCCACTCCAGACACCAGCTCTCAAAAACACGCCACTTACGTGCATAGAGCGTCTGTGTGGACTGTGCTCTCGCTCCCTGTATTGTGTTTACCACATTACTGGGTAGCCAAGAAGCCATTAACCGGTCCCTTTCAGCGGCCAGACCCAGAGTTGCCACAGTTCTGGGCGTGGATGTAGGATCTGCCCGTGGGCCTGGGTCAGCAGGTCCCTATGCTGGGGCAGCTGCAAAGGTGTTCCTGTCAGGAGTGAGATCACTTCTGCAAACCATGCTTTCATTGGCCACCTGGAGGCTGTCAATATTAGAGAGAGAGCTCCCCTACGTATACGCTCCAGCATCACCTGAATCAAGGGGATGGGCGGGAAACGCGTAATACCGCCTCGCTGCTGGCCAGTTGTACACCAGGGCGTCCATCCCCAATGGTGGGTTCATATCCCATATGGAGTGGTACAGAGCGCAGTGAGAGTTGTTGCTGTAGGCGAACAGATCTGCGTCTGCTCTCCTGTATCGTGCCTAGGGTTGGGCATCGAGAATCGAGAATCGTTCGGAACCGGGACTAACTGTCCGTTTTTCCCGGAATCGTTCAAAATATTAATTTGCGATTCCTATTTTCGATGCTAGTTAGCCGACCGGAAGTAGCGCCGCCGAAAACCAACGAAGAAGAATCCACCGGAAGTGTGCATCTGTTATCGAAAGCGTACTAATTAATAAAAAATGAGCAGTCAGGTCAGTGCAGCACTTGCAATAATTTTCTATCATGCAAAGGAGGGTGGAGAAGTAAAATAGTGTCCCGTCTTTGACGCGCTCCACCGGATTATTTTCGCTTCGTATCCGACCGGAAGTGCAGAGTGGTCCGTCTGCAAAACGCTCCGCCGGACTTTTCGCTAATCGCTACCTCTCGGCTCCATCAGGTAAATAAATAAACTACGTCTCATACCAACATTAAGGCAGCTAACAAGTTATACTCCGCTTAAAGCGGTAAGTCAGCTCAAATACAAACACGATGCTAACGTTAGCTCGTTTTTTTTTCTTAGACAAACGACCTGAAATGGCTTCAGTGTTCACCAGTGACTGTCCAAGGTAAAAACGTCAGTGTAACTGAATGAAGAATGCCACAAAACAGTTACAGAATATGTTGTGAAAAGCTTGCATCCCTTTTCAGATGTGGATTCAACTCCTGCCATGGATTGCACTTACATTGCACTCAAATCCAACACTTATTAACATTCTTAATCCATTTAAAGTTATCTGTGTCTTTTAAAATGTCTTAATGTCTCTAGTTTTCAGTATTATAATTTCTGTTTATGTTCTCTTTCATTCCATTATGAGTGAATGTCACAGTTTGAAGAATTATTGAATAGGTTAGTAGGCAATAACAACAGAGCTAATAATTGTATACATTCTCAGTCTTAAAAATGATTTAATAATCTCTTTTTACTGATAATACTGATAAACCTGTTGTTTGTTTAGGAACTTCCTGCAGTCTGTCCAGAAAGTCTCCACTGGAGGAGCTTTTTGCTGAGGAAGAGGCACAACATAATGTCACAGCTCCATGTCCATGAAGAAACAAATGGAGAGAGGGCTGCAGATACCAGGACATCCCACCAGCCGTTCTGTCTGAGGATCCTGCTGCTGGTGGTGGAACCAGGTTAGCCCATCAGTGGGAGCTCAGTAACATGACTGCAGCATCAGACACTGGACAATATTATATGTATAATAATAATATATGTTGGTGAGTCCTCCATGTTGGCTCTAATCTGCCCTGTGAGAAATTCATAGTAAATGTAACAAAAAGGAAAAAGTTCATAGCATTAAATTCAAACAGAAGTTCAAATTATTTCATCCTGAAATAACTCTGGCTAACTACTGTAGCTTTTTTATAACATGGGAGTTAAACTCAAAGTAGTCTCCTCAGATAAATTGTGTTACCATTATTTTTATATTAAAGTTTCTGTTAACTTATTATTTTTATATTTGATTGTTTCTGTTCAGTGCCCTGAGACGACTTCTGTTGTGACTTGGAGCTATACATTATAAATAAACTGAACTGAATTGACATGTCTTTTTTTAACCCCGTCTTTTTTAACCCCGCCTACAAAAAGAATCGGAATCGAGAATCGAAAAGAATCGGAATCGAAATGAAGAATCGGAATCGGAATCGGAATCGCTCAAATTCAAACGATGCCCAACCCTAATCGTGCCCAGATCTGGTCCACGATACATGGCTTCAGGCGCCATTCTGAGGGGAGGGGGGCTCCCCTTGATTGGGCGTCTGCCCCGTGGTTTAGCTCCCCTGGCACGTGAGTTGTTCTCAGTGACAATATCCGGGAGCTGCACCATGTGAGCAACTTCTGCATCAGCATCAGGAGGGCTTGGGATCATGTCCCTCCCTCCCTGTTGATGTAGGCAACAGTGCGCCTGTTGTCTGATTTTATCAGAACCTACCGGTGATTGACCAAGCCTTTCCTGTAAAAATGTCTCAGTGACAAAAACATTGCTAACAACTCCAGAAAATTTATGTGTAACCAGGCCTCCTGCTGGGTCCAGACCCCACGGGCGTACTAGTCCCTGCAAAGCCCCTCCCACCCCCCACACTGTTTTTGACGAATCTGTTGTCACCAGGACTCGGGACAATACCTTGCCCAGTGTGACTCCTTTGCTGAACACTGTGGGGTTCTTCCATGGATTCAGTGCCTTTATACATTCTGAGCTGACTTTCATACCCCTGGTTTGATGAGGGGGGGCGAGTTCCAGCTGCTTGTTGACCCAAATCTGCAGAGGCCGCATATAATAATAGGGCCAGAGGAATGCAAACGATTCCTGCTGCCAGTAAGCCCAACAAATGTTGGCACAGTTTGAGAGACGCCGTCTTGCCAGCTGAAAACGTACTAAGCAGAGTTGAAGGGTTGCCACCCATGCCTCTGAGAGCCTTACCCTGTATAGAATGGAGTTCAATTCTACTTCCAGAAAAACAGAAATCTGAGATGGAGACAAACTACTCTTCTCTAGGTTTATGACAAAACCTAATGATTTCAGGTGAGACATTACCATGTCTGTGTATGCTTCTGCCTGGACTTTGCTGTCCCCTAGGACCAACAAGTCGTCGAGATAATTCAACACTCTGACGCCCTGGCTCCTCATGGGTTTCAGGGCTGCCTCCAGGCATTTCGTGAATGTCCTTGGGATGGTTTTTAAGCCAAAAGGCATGGCCTGGAACTCGTATGTGTTGTTCTCGAAGGCAAAATGTAGGAATTTCCTGTGTGTACTCCGGATGCTGATGTGAAAAAAGGTTTCCTTTAAGTCCACATTGCAAAAGTAATCTCTCGGGCGTACCGAGTAGAGTACCTGTTTTAAGGTCAACATGGTGAACTTGAACGTCAGTATTCTTTTGTTTAGACCTCTCAGATCCAAAATCGGCCGGAGACCGCCCTCTCTCTTTGGAATGACGAAGTACTTGCTGAAGTACCCTCTGTTTACATCGTGAGCAGGAACTGTCCTGATTGCATTTTTCTACATCATGGAGCAAATTTCCTGCTGACGTGGCGGAGTGGTGTCGCTACTGTTGGCCCCTGTGCCTGCTTGATTCTTTGGGTTGCGCAAAGTGTTTTCTGGGTATCCCCTCGCGTAGGGCTTCTTCTTGTTTCCTCCGCTGATCCAGTCTGCTCTGGATACGCTCCAACGCCCCGCCGAACAGGCCTGTGGGTTGGATGGGATGGTGGAGAAACGGGGCACGCTGGCCTTCTGGAAGGTCTCTCAGGGTCAACCACAAATGACGCTGAGCGATCACCGTCTCGGCCATGGCTTTTCCCTGAGTGATGGCTACAGTTCCCATGAGGCGGAGGACAAAGTCTGTCGCCTTTCGGGCCTCATCCAGAACCTCTGTCATTTTCCTTTTGTTGGAGGTCTGTTGGAGCTCCAAAAGTTTTTTGGCCAAGTAGGCTTGCATCATTGCAGAGGCATTCATGGCACGCACAGCAAGGCCCTGTGCTCTGTAGCTCTTCTCGAGCTGTAAGCTTGACAAACGACAGGCTTTGCTAGGCAGAGTGGGTTTTGAACTCGACGTCCTGGGGGCCAGATGAGCCGCCAAAGTCTCCTCCATTTGAGGAATGTGGGCCATGCCCGCCGCCTCCATTCTGTCCACGTCTAGGAACTGGGAGAGAGGCAGTGCCAGAGGGGCCCTAAGTTCAGCCCAGGTGCACGTCAGCTCAGTCTGGAAGTCGGGAAAGATGGGTATCCTGTGCCTCATGGCCGACTGCTGCTTGGCGTAAAAGAAGTTCCCCGCCAGCCTCGTTACGTGTTGTCGAGGTGGGGGTTCTGGCCAAGTTACCTTCAAGGCGTCAGCGCAACTACGGTAAAGCTCGAACAGAGTGGAGGTGGACACGTCTGTCTCGGGTTGACCTGCCACTGTGCTCTGGGAGAAGTTCTCGTCCTCTCCGTCCTCCTCGTTGTCTGCCTCGTCGTCAGTAATCTCGCCTGAGGCTGTTAGTGAGAGCTCGTCAGCTCGTATCAAGTCCCTTGTGTCGAACTCCACTGTGGAGTCCCCCATGGGGGCAACAACGTCCATTATCTCACCCCAGGTTCCAGCTAGGGATGGGGCCGATCCGATCCAATATCGGTATCGCCGGTATCCGATACCAGCATAAGGCAAGTATCGGAACCAGCCTGCCAAAATTTCCGAAATTTTCTAGATGTCAGAGAGCAGTATATTGCATCAATGCTCTGTGACTTCTGTTTTAACATTGTGTGAGGTAAACCCAAAGAAGACACTCTTTAGCCTCACTACAGTAATTCACAAAGTACAGGTATTCCCCGATTTACGAGCGAGATCCGTCACAAGGAGGCGCTCGTAAACCGGAAATCTCGTAATTTGGAACGGCCGCCATTTCTCTCGTAAACCCGGAAGTCCGCTCGTAAATTTCGCCAGCGCACCTAAAAACACTCTATTTTCATCTAAAAACTACTTTTGAGTGCATAAAAATGATCGGAAACGTGTGTTTATATGCTTAACTTGCTAACTGTAGTGAAAAAACACATGAAAACTCAGTATTTTTTTCGTTTTTTCCAAAAATTCAACCCGGAAGTCCGCTCGTAAATTTCGCCAGCGCACCTAAAAACACTCTATTTTCATCTAAAAACTACTTTTGAGTGCATAAAAATGATCGGAAACGTGTGTTTATATGCTTAACTTGCTAACTGTAGTGAAAAAACACATGAAAACTCAGTATTTTTTTCGTTTTTTCCAAAAATTCGCAGCTCGTAAGTCTGGAACCTCGCAGATCAGAGCGCTCGTAATTCGGGGACTACCTGTAATGGCAAAAACGAGGAGGTCTCTACCACAGACGTCCTTCTGACTCATGGTGCCCAGAACACTATTCTAAAATACTGCTAAACATTATGGGAAATCAACATAGTCCCCATTTTTTAGTTTTATTTTTGATTCTGGCACTATATGAGTTGTAATTCTTGTTGAATTTGATCAAGGGATACAGATTTAAACTATAATTGAACTGTAATATACCGCTAAGCATTCTGGGAAATCCAGTTTTTTAGTTTCGTTTTTGACTGTAGCACTAAGTTGTAAAATTCTAGTTGGTTTTGATCAACAGATACAGATTTAAACTATGCATTGAATGTATAAATGTGAGATGTGGGAGTGGTGGCACAGAGGTTAAGAAGGTGCGCTTGTGATCGGAAGATCACCGGTTCAAGCCCCGGTACCGACAACATCAAAGATGTGGGTGGGATAAGTGAAGCGGTCACACCTGTCTCCACCCTCATCTGCCCCACTCTGGGCCCTTGAGCAAGGCCCTTAACCCACACCATCTGCTCCCCCGGGAACCCTAGATATCAGCTCTCTACTCCACACAGAGGGCTGTGGTTGCTCGGTGGTCTGTGGTTGTGTCAGGAAGGGCATCCGGCGTAAAAACAACTGCCAAATCTTCGTGCGACTAGATCGCTGTGGTGACCCCTAACGCAGGGAAAAGCCGAAAGAAGAAAAAAAAAAAAAAAAAAAAATTGAATGTATAAATGTAAATTCAGTGCTGGGCAACGCTAATCCAAAAATTAGTTCAGCTATTTCTAAAGCACTTATTGATTTATTTAGGTCCGCAATTTCAAAAGCACTTATGTATTAGCAATGCTAGCGGACGCTAATGCTAACACGCTAACCGCCATTTTGAACAGGGCAAATGGCAAACTACTTTTTTTAATCCAGCAGATTTGACAATTTGAACCGGTTAAGCTCAGAAAAACCTTGTGCTATAAAGTCACTGACTTTATAGCACAAGGTTTTTCTGAGCGGCCGCCATTTTGAAGAGGGCAAATGGTGAACTACTTTTTTAAATCCAGCAGATTTGACCATTTGAACCGGTTAAGCTCAGAAAAACCTTGTGCTATAAAGTCAGCTAAGAAATATATTTTTTCTCAGCAAAGAAATAATTGTTTTTACCGTGTTTTCATGGAAAGTCCTTATCTTCTGTGGCCGTCGCGGCCGCCATTTTGAAGAGGGCAAATGGCGAAATACTTTTTAAAATCCAGACGCGTCGCGTAGGCCGCTGAGAAACATCCATAAGTTCACCCTCCATGTTAAAAACTCTTCGTCTGACTCTTCGAAAACAAGCAATAAGGCTGCAGAGTAACACACTGGCTGCTAACTGAGAGCGCTCGCTCTAGCAAAGAGACTGAGGGGACGCTTTTTTGTCACGGACCACATCCGGCGCTGACAGGATATGGTCTGTTAGCAGTCGTCCGGGCCCGTAAATAAGTTTTTTCGTTTTTACTGATAGATAATTAGTTATTATCGGTACTGCATTTTAAATAAAAATAGCGCAAATCCGCTTATGAATTATAAAAGTTAGTCAATCCGCTGTAAAGCTAACAAATTGTTTAGGTCCGCTGTAAGCGGATTAGCGCATTAGCGCTCCCCAGCGGTCTTGTGCCCACCTTTGTGTAAATTCAATGTACAGTACTGTTTAAATCTGTATCTGTTGATCGAATTCAACAAGAATTGCCACAGTCAAAAACGAAACTAAAAACGGGATTTCCCAGAATGCTTAGCAGTATTTTAGTTTTCAAAACTAAAATACTGCTAAGCATTATGGGAAAGACAACAAAATCCACTGCCTTACTGGTTAAGGGGAGTGGCTATGTTGTCGTTCCCATCATGCATAGCATTTTTTTAGTTTTTCCAACTGAACCATGAGTAAGAAGGACGTGTGTGGTGAAGACATGCCTGGCTGCCTCCTGTTTGCTAATTAAAGTTTGTGAGGTTCCTGTGTTAAGGCTTAGAGAGTTTTCATTGGATGTCTCACACCATGTTGAAATAAATATTCTCAGTGCAAAAGCTTCATTATACAGATTTGTATATCTGAACGTTATCGTTTCGGAAAAGTATCGGTATCGATCGATACCCAGTTTTTGAGTAGTTTTTGAGTATTGGATCGGATCGATATAGAGAAATGTTGATCGATGCATCCCTAGTTCCAGCACCACTGTCCTCCATTTCAACTGCCTCCAACTCTGCTGTGGGAGTGAGAACCTCTGTGAGGAGCGGTTCCCGCGCTGCTGTGGAGCTACCCATGGCCTTGGCCACGAAGTCCACACGTCTTCATCTCGCCACCTCACGTAGCTGGTTGCAGTGAGTGCAAGATTCGGGGGAGACCAAAGCTGTCTTTGCGTGGACCATTCCCAGGCAGAACGGACAGGCCTCGTGGGTGTCCGCCGCCAATATGAAATAGCCACATTCGTTGGGGTAGGGTCGGTAGCCGGAGCTCGCTGGCTTGCTCGTCTTGTTGGAGTTCTTCGATTTTCTCTTGTTCTTCTCCGGAGCCATTGTCGAGAAGAAGTGTCAAGTTTTTACCAGTTAGTCTCCGCTAAACTTGATGTGAAGAAGTCCTTTCGTTGCAAGGTTCGAGGTGGCTAACCTGTTAGCTCCGTTAGCTTAGCAGGTAGCGTGGGGCGCAGATAGCGTTTCGCTAAACTGGGTGATGAAACAACGGAAAAATGTCGAATCCTCTCGCTTAGCTGTTCGTGGTGGCTAACCAGCTAGCTCCATTAGCTTAGCAGGTAGCGTGTTGCGCAGATAGCGTCTCGCTAAACTGGGCGACGAAACAGCCAGAAACGTTGAATCCTCTCGATGCGCTGTTTGTGGTGGCTAACCCGCTAGCTCCGTTAGCTTAGCAGGTAACGTGTGGCGCAGATAGCGTCCGCTAAACTGGGCGACAAACAGCAGGAAAACTTTTATAAAAAATGTTGAAATCTACGTCGACTGCACTAGGATAGCATCCTGCTAAACAAAGTGCTTTCAGGGAAGTCCTTGACACTCTGGGCAGGGAGCGAGGTCACCTCCCGTCGAGCGATCCAGTCACACAGAGTCCTGCAAAGTTCAGGTGTGAAGCGAGGTGAAGGGCAATAGAGGACGTACGTGGGTAGTCAGCATCTCTTATACCAGGGGGGCGGGCCCCTGTTGGCGCTGACGCCCACTTGCCTTAAAAGGCGTGATTGTATCACTTAAGGTGAACCACGCGGAGGCGCAATTCCCATAGTCATATGTTGCACCGCAGTGAACCTGACTGATAAGGGAACTGTATCAATGTTTGTACTGGTAATTACAAAATGTTTGGCTTAATAGCTTTTTCATAAAGGCTAAAATGAGGTCATAACTTGCATGTCTAAGTTTTAGGCAAAGATCTTACATGATTTTTTTGGCACTCAGAGTATATGCCAGGAATAACTATCAGCTTCAAACACCTAAAATTTTCGCTCAGTATCTTTAAAATATATTTTGGAATTTACCAGGTTTAATTTGCTGTATCAACCATCTTGAATCAAGTTGACTCCAGCCATTACACAGCTGTAGACATACTATCAATGATAACTTTCTGAAAGATTCGATAAAACAGGTCCAAAGGGTCATGACTGCTCATCTTTCACAGCAGCAGGGGATAAATAAGCTCACTTTAGCTCCACTTGGGTTTGTGTGAACAGCTCAGGTATGGGGTCTGATTCTGCTGATCATATGTGTTTCAGGTCTGTGGTCCTTTGACCTGACTGTCACCCAGCTACTGCAGGAGACCATCTGTGAGTCAGAGCGAGGAGTAGTAAACGGAGTGCAGAGCTCCATGAATTACCTAATGGACCTGCTTCACTTCATCATGGTGATCGCTGCTCCACAACCAGAACACTTTGGCATTCTCGTTATTATTTCTGTATTATTCATCACTTCTGGGCACAGTATGTATTTTTTCTATGCACACAGAGCCAAGAGAAAAGACTGTCTTGGCACATAATGGGGAAACATGGCTTACACATCCAGGCATAAAAAGTTTATGAGCACTGGACCCACTCTGCATCTGGGAAATGAATGCCTCTCTCTCCTGATCATACATATATTGCACCACTTTGCTTTGCCATTCTGTACAGCAAGCTTGTATCACACCTCACTTGTTTTCCAGAGCACCACAACAGTAACGTGACTCAAGTGAAGAAAAGTGGGAGAGAGACTCCCCCTTAATGTACACAAGATGAGGTGGCAACAATGCAGGAATGATACCGCCAAGGGAAATATCCTGATTTAACACAACAGGGTTTATAATGGTTAAGGCGTTGATGCATTTCAATGCAAACTCTTCAGAATGGCTGCAGCTGTGAGACATTCAAACAAGTTTGCTACCATTCATGGCTTTGTATGGATGGAGAGATTTTTCCAACTTTCACTCGGTGAAGAACAGATGTACCGGTAGTGTGGACAATCCAGGTGTGAACGATGGAAATACAAAGATGACAAACAAGTGGCATTTATGTTACTGATCCGTCCACTTGGAAATACTCCGGGAAGTCCAGAAAGGAAGATAAGGGAATTGTATGTGAGACTGTTCGATTTAAAACTTGAAAAAGCAGCCTCTCCTTTTATTGGACAAAGTGAAAGGACTAAAATGTTATCTTTCACCTGGTTTGTTTCTCTGTGGATGAATCAAGCAAACATTTGCCTTTTTAATGCATGTACACCTGAACTACATGAAACCACTATCACATTACTGTATAGCAGGTACTTGAGTCAAAGTTAAGTAGAATTGTATTTGGTAGTATATTTGCTCTTAAGACTTGTGTACTTAGATTAGTAAGAACTAAATGAACTTTATTTAATTCCCTGATAAAGAGTGACCTTACTTTTCAATAAATTTAAGAACTCTGTTTTTGTGTCATGTTTGAAATCAGTGTTAAGTACAAGGTATTGGCAGCAAAAGTCACTGCTACTGACAGAACCATTATTATTAGTTTTTGTTCTGTAGTTCTGATGAACTAAAACATTACCTCAGCTAAGAACAAGTACACGTTACATGATTTAGTAATTACTCTCAGCTACACATTTTCATATTTCTTTCATATACAACTTCAAATGCAATGAAAGTATCATCCATGTTTGATTATTTGTCATACAAGTTTCACATTTTAATATATTTGTAAACGTTTTCTGTCTGTATATGTTGTACTCATTTCAAAGCCTGAAATTTATGAAAATAAAGCTGACTGAAGATTATTTTTTTGGAGTCTTGGATGCATACATTTATGTACAACACTTTTTTCATCTACCTCAAAGTATATTAAAAGAGATTTTGCCATCAACTTTATCCAAAAATAACGATATCAAATTTCTAAGAAGCATATGGAAACATGGTAATGAATAAAATCAAAACAATTAGAATGAAGCTAAGATGCATCGCCAACCTGAAAAGGTAACCCTGGAAGAAAAGTAAAAAAAAAGACAGAAACACTCAAACGACAAACATGACTTGCGTATAAGGGATTATACAGCAGCTTTAAGCTAATTTAAAGACTTTAGGAAATTATCATGCCATTGATTTTAAAGGTTAGACAATATAAATGCCATCTTTTAGCACCTGTCAAGGTGCTAAAAGATGGTCCTTACTAGTCCAATTCCCTAGTAAGTCTAGGGTGATTGAAAGGTATGCCTATCAACCTATACTACTGCATAAATTACCTAAGTCTCTAATGTTGGCGATACCTACCAGCTAGTACTACACTGAACAAGCTTGATTGTTCATTGGGTTGTAATACTTTAATCACAATTATGCACTTACACTGCCTGGGGGAAGATGGCAGTGACCTCACAGTAGGAGATATAGTAATTTCACTGGATAGGACCACTGCACACCTGAAAATTAAATAAACACAAAGCAGTCAGTCTTTGGTTGTAAAATGTGTAAGAAAAGTCAAGTAATCTCTGTTTCCTGTGGTGGGTTGATCCTTTTTTAAATTTGGGAGACATATAAGTGTTGAGTGGCACATTCTTATTTCACTTCAGTTTATTGAGACAAATTGATAGCTACACCAAGCTTGGTGCACATAATGTCCATTTTCAGCTCAGGAAATATTTCAATAGCGCAGTATTATTTCTTAAGGCATCAGACGAGGATGATGTTTTTCATAGTTTCCTCCTCACCTCTAGATAGGTACAAAGGCTTTAAAGGAGAATAATATAAAAGCTAACCACCATTAAATATGGTGTCAATGCCATATGTAGGTGTTTTAATATTGATTTCCAAATTTACACAAATAATCACTCACGTTAGCTTTGGACATCAGCTAAGAAACACAGAGACAAAGATTTTTACAAAAGTTAATCTGAAAACAAAATGCTGCTTTCAAATGTTTAAGCAGTTTCTGAAATAAAAAAATAAGAAAATAAAAAGTTATGTCCCTTTTGCACTGCTCCTACTCAGCCCCAACTCTGCTCAGCCCGCCATGGAAAGATCCCTTTTGCATTAGTACTTTTTAGCTGATTTTTAGATTTGAGTCTGATTCGGGAACTTGTTTTGTCCCTGCTTCTCTGGTGGGACCGTGCAAGCTGAGTCGGGACCGAAACGTGAATGCAGGACACTGATTGGTCAGGGGGAGGAGTCATTGGATCTCAGAAACTTTTCACTGATCTACCGTTTGCAATTTCTTGGAACGTGGAGCAGCGGCAGGATCTATATGTAAGATTTTAAAAACAATAATGACAACACTGTGTTTAATGCTGAATTCCAGGCATTTTTTGTGTTTGGTGACCGATGACAAAATTCGAATGAGCTGAGTCAATGCGGAGGATCATACGAGCTGCTGACCCCTTGAAGCCCGCGAGGCCGGACCCCAAGCCCTGGCCTTGCGTGCTCACAAAGGCCAGATTCCGAACCATGGCAGGCGGGAGGACCAGGAGTCCGGGACAGAGAGTGGAAACGTTTTTTATTTTTTTTTATTTTTTTTACATTTTACGTATAAAAAATATGTTTTTTTATCAGTGAAGAATAATAATAAAAAAATGGTACCAGCTTTATCATGAAATCCTGTTTTCACTTTGACTTTATTAAATAATCTGTTAATTAAAGTTAACTCAGCTGAAAAGTCATAAAAATACTAAATTAGTGGATCTCTCAGAAATATTTCCCTCAAACATGTGTAAAGAAGAGAGCCTTTGTTCCACTTTATTCTAACCCACAGCTGTACAAATCACAAAACAAGAATTAAAATTTAAATAATTAAAATAAAATAACTAGTATACAGTACAAGAAACAAAACCACATATATCGGAAGAGACTCGAAGTAGAACCGCTGCTCCTCCACACCAAGAGGAGCCAGTTGAGGTAGTTTGAGCATTTGGTAAGGATGCTCCTGCCTCCCTCCTAGGTAGGTGCTTCGGGCATGTTCGACTGAGAGGAGACCCCAGGGAAGACCCAGGACATGCTGGAGAGAATATATCTCTTGGAACGCCTTGGAATCTAGAGGAGATGGAAGAGGTGGCTGTGGAAAGAGATGTCTGGGCTCCCTGCTCAAGTAGTTGCCCTCGGGACCTTACTTTGGAACAAGTGGAAGATAATGGTTAGATGGATGGATTAGAAGTGCCATATAAGTACAGTCCATTTACTGTTCTCTGACACTTTTTCTCTCCTTCACCACAAGTCATCCTACACACCACCATCCAATGCTGTCTGACCACGCTTTTCCCTGCCACAACCTTCCAGTGTCCAATCTCCTCCAGATTATCCCTTCTACACAGAATGTAGTCCATCTTCATACTCCTGCCTCCATTCTTATAGGTCACTTTATGTTACTCCCTGTTTTGTAAGTAGGTGTTAGCTACAGCTATTTTCCTCCTCTTGGCAAAATCCACCACCATCTGTCCTTCTGGACAAGATTCCTTTCCTTGACACCAAACCTATAATTCAGACCAGTCACTATATCACTTTTAGGAACTGGGACGACGGTGGCGGTCTTCAGGCAGGTGGGAACAGTAGTCTGTATGAGGGAGGGAGTTAAAGATATCAGCCAGCACCTCCCAGAGCTGATAAGCACAGTCCCTCAGCACTTTCCCTGGGATGTTGTCTGGGTCAGTGGCATTGTGAGAATTAATCTGAAGGTCCTCCTTACTTCTGCTGGGATCATGCTGAGTAACTTCTCTCCAGATGGTGAGGTGAGTCTGGTGCTGGGTGGTTTATTTGGGTCTTCAAAGTGGGCCTTAACCTGTTAAGAGCATCAGGCAGTGAGGGGCCCCGCATTGTGCACCTCTGCTGTTATAATCTGTAATGTACTTAATGCTCTTCCACATGCTCCGTGGGTCCTGGGAGGAGCAATATCCCTGGATCTTCATCTAGACCCTTCTTGCTTTCCTTGATGCAGTCAAGAAACGATTTTTCCTAAATTAGGCACCTGATGCCTTTTAACTTGTTCTTGTCCATCTTCCATGTGTGTAATTGGCACTCCCCCTACAGGCATCCAAACCACTTAGGCCTAAGCTATTTCATCTTCTTTGGTGTGGATTGATGTTTTTTTTTGTGTGTGTGTGTGTGTGTGTGTGTGTGTGTGTGTGTGTGTGTGTGTGTGTGTGTGTGTGTGTGTGTGTGTTTCAGCGATTACACACAAACAAGCTACATTCACAATATTATGAATATAATATTGTGAATGCAATATTTTAATATATTATGAATGAAATGTGCTTTTATAGCACGGTGGCGCAACTGGTAAAACTGCTGCCTCTCAGCGAGAAGGTTGCCGGATCAAATCCCAGTCCAGGGGCCTTTCTGGGTGGAGTTTGCATGTTCTCTCCATGCATGCGTGGGTTTCCTCCGGGTACTCCGGTTTCCTCCCACAGACCAAAAACATGCATGTTAGGCTGATTGGTAACTAAATTGTCTCTAGGTGTGAGTGAGAGAGTGAATGGCTGTTTGGCTTGTTTGTCTCTGTGTGTCCCTGTGATGGACTGGAGACCCGTCCAGGGTGTACCCTGCCCCTCGCACCATGATTGCTGGACATGGACCCCCGTGACTCAAAATGGCAAAAGCAGGGAAAAGATAATGGATTGAGGGATGGATGTGCTTTTATTGGGAGCAATCAATTTTGTGATTTACTTAGCAAACTAATTGTATTAGGTGCGCTATTAGATAAATCCCTGTCCTAGCAAATGAGATGAAAGAATCCCCTGGCCCATTCGACTCCCCTTCTTTCATATCCTGCATGTCAGACCTCAGCAGAGCATGCACCTCACCTGGTGGAGGGTTCCCACTCCCCGCTAGTGGGCGATAGGAAACTGATATAGACAGGCAATATGAAATATTGCATTTTATTTTTTTGACGAAAGGGAAGGGGTGGGGCCGGCGCTCATGCCGCTCTTGATGAGATGCAGTCCTGGGCAACTGCCTTTATCAGACGAGTCCTATCAGAAGCTGCCACCGGACAGATAG
>JBBPBX010001980.1:47025-57646 GCA_038048925.1 Garcialebias charrua | reverse complement strand
TTATTTACTCTGGTAATGAACCAACTAACAAATGAGGTCAGGCATGAATCCCTGTGGGCTATGATGTTTGCAGATGACATTGTGATTTGTGGTGAGAATAGGAAATAGGTGGAAGACAACTTGAAGACATGGAGGTATAAGAGGAAGTCAGCCACAGAGTACCGGGTAAGTGTGTGAATGAGAGGGAGGCTGGTGAAACTGTGAGGCTACAAGAAGCAGAGGACACAAAGGTGCAGGACTCCAAACACTTGGGATCGACTGTCCAGGAAAACAGGCATTGTAGTAAAGAGGTAAAGAAGAGAGCCCTGGCAGAATGGAGTGGATGGAGAAATGTGATTTGAAAATAAAATAAATTATCTGTGGCAAAAGGGTGGCAGCAAAGGCAAAATGGAATTTTTACAAGAAAGTAATGAGCCCATCTATGTAGAACTGTATGGAGTCAGTGACAATGACAAAAAAGACATGAGAAAGAACAGGAAGTGGCAGAAATTAAGATGTTGAGGTTCTCCTTTGGAGTGACAATAGCTGCCCACTGTTCCACATAGGTGTATCTCAGGTATGATGGATTAAATGCAAATAACTAATGTTGTCATTGCATGGGAACATACAAGGATGAGGACACATATCACTTACAAGAATGGATAAGATTAGTAATGAGATCATCAGAGGTAGAGCACAGGTTGAAGGACATGGAGATAAAGTTATGAGGTGATACTGAGATGGTTTGGACATGCCCAGAGAAGGGACAGTGAGTATATAGATAGAATGATATCCTACCAGGAAAAAGACAAAGAGGAAGGCCAATGCCGAGATACAGTATGTGGATGAAGTTAGAGAGGACATGGAGGTAGCTAGGGTCAGGACAGAGTGAGATGGAGGAGGATCTCACTGTGGTGAAGAAGGATAAGCAAAATAAATAAATAAATTTAAAAAAAGCTTTCAAAGATGTGGTTTAGTTATTTTTTTTCCATCTTGATGCACACTTTTTTCTTCCTTTTAATATGGAAAATATTTTATAATATAAACTTCTCTAAAGAAGCAATTTGAAGATCAGACATTAGAATACTGTAGACCCGCATACAAATAATGATTGTTCTAGTCAAATCTGATAGGTATTTTGTTTATTTAAAATGTTGAACTTGAATCTCTCCAAGATGTTATACTTTTCCTAAATTGGGAATACTTGCATCATTTTCCTCAGTACATAATTGTCTCATTGTTTTACCCTGAGATTTTTTACGTTTTTTGCAGTATAAAAAGCATCAAACGTTTAGAAACCTAACACCACCTCTGTAATATTACAGTAAACCACATTATACAGGGAGATGGCCATTTTTAGAGATCACTTATTTTATAATGAAATCTTAAAATATTATATGATCTATTTTCTAAATTCACCATTAAACTAGTCTTTAATGAACAGTTTTGTTTCACTTACAAAACTGTCCATAAAATGTGCAAATTGCATTAAAATATTCTAGTTGTAGTCCTCTTCCCAGATGGTCGGGAAGGTCTTAGCGAGCTAAGAATAGCAGAAAACAGCAGTGATTCTTTGCTGAAGAATGGCATGACTTCACCTTTGAAGTCAAGCCTGTGTCCCCATCAAATCTCCTTCAAATTATTATCACAGTTTTCATTGCTCCTGTTAGCAGTCTGTTGTGTTCATCAAACTCAGCTAAACACAGTTAACACTTCCATCCCTCTTGTGCTGTAAGACAATGCCATTGCTTTAGTTGTTTAAAATCCTCCACTTGTTAGACTTGAGTGAATTTTTTTTCAAAAAGGGGATTCGGTAAATAGCTGAGAAGAGTTTTATCACATTAGTGTTGTAGTGCTTCAGGCCTAGACGTGCAGTTCCCAGGGTTGCGGTTGTAGTCCCTGTTTACACAGAGCAGTACTGCAGAAAGCTCGCTAATAAGTCTGCCTTTAGGTAATATCTCTTTTAATTAATTTACTTCAGAAACTGGGTCAGTGGTGGCATATTAAAGCTAGATATGTCCCCCATTTTTGCCTCACTGTAATTTCATAGTTTTATTTCCTTAGTTAACCTGGATTCTTTTTCTTTCTTCTTCTTTCGACTTTTCCTTTTTCAGTGGTCAGCCTTCTCCATCTCACTCTGTCCTCTGCATCTTCTGTCACCACTTCGACCACCTCCATGTCCTCTCTAACTGCATTCATATACTGTATCTCCTCTTTGGCCTTCCTCTTTGTCTTTTTCCAGGCAGCTGCATTTCTAACACCCTTCTACCAATATGTCCAATGTCCCTCCTCTGGATCAGGGGCGGCCGACCAGTAGGGGGCGCTAGGGCGCCGCAAAAAAAAAAGAAACAATAAAATAAAAATACTTCAAAATATATGTATATACTGTATGTTTTTAGTTATGTAGGATAAATATTTTATAGGTAATGGTGAGTTATATTGTTTGTTTCAAAAAACGTTTTCTGATTGGTGACGTATTTCCGGCATGAATCTTATCCATAGACTCTCGTTAAAAATGGTGCATATGTGCATTTATTACGTTACAATAGTAACGTAGATGCTGGGCGCAAAAATCTGCGCCCTGGGCTCGTCCAACGTGATCATGTGCTTCCTTTTTATTTATTTTTGGTCTGGGAAATGAGCCGTGCAGTGACTCAAGCAGGCTGGCTAAAGGTAGGTTTTAAATCATTGAACGCCCCTTATCTAATGCCTATTTGCCATTTCTGACCGATATGCTTCTCAACTTTTAGAAGTCTTTGTTTGTGAAAAAGCCTTCACCTGACTGTTTATTCTAAAAGTGGGAATTGGGGAGTTTGTTTCTGGAGCTAGCATGCTAACGCTAGCCTTTATCTAATGCTTGTATTATTATATTACCATTCCTGACTGATATGCCTCTCAACTTTTAGAAGGCTCTATTTGTGAAAAAAAAAAATCATCTGACTGAAAGTGGGAACTGGTGAGGTTTTTTTTTTTTTTCTTTGTATGTGTGTGGAGTTAGCGTGCTAGCGCTAGCCTCCACGTTATTGATGTTCTCAGAGACTTTTTAAATGTGTTTGTTTTTGTGTACTTGGATGACATAATGATTTAGTCACAAGAAGAAGAGGAACACATTCACCACGTCAGATCTGTGTTACAGAGACTATACGAAAACCAACTGTTCATCAAGGCCAAAAAGTGTGAGTTTCATGTCAAGTCTGTACCTTTTCTTGGATTTATTTTTGAAGGAGGACAATATTGAACTGATCCAGAAAAGACTAAGGCAGTGGTGGAGTGGCAGACCCCTGTGACTCGTAAGCAGCTTCAACGTTTTTTGGGTTTCGCTAATTTTTATAGGAGGTTCATCAAAGACTACAGCAGGATTGCAGCCCCTCTTACGCAGCTGACCTCCACCCTTCGGACTTTCAAATGGACCCAAGAGGTATACAGCATTTGGTGAGCTCAAGAACCTTTTTTCCTCTACACCCATTTTGTGTCATCCTGATCCCTCTAAACAGTTTATTCTCGAAGTGGATGCCTCGGATACAGGCGTGGGAGCTGTACTTTCTCAGAGATCCCTCACAGACAACAAGGTACACCCTTGTGCGTTTTTCTCCCGCAGTCTCTCTCCAGCAGAACAAAACTATGATGTCGGCAACCGAGAACTTCTGGCGGTGAAGCTGGCATTGGAAGAGTGGTGGCACTGGCTGGAGGGCACCATCGAGACACCTTTCCTTATCTGGACGGATCACAAAAACCTCACCTACCTCTGTGATGCTAAGAGATTAAACCCCAGGCAAGCAAGATGGACATAATTTTTTACTCGCTTCAATTTCGTCCTGACTTACAGACCCGGGTCAAAGAAGGTAAAGCCTGATGCTCTCTCGTGCCAGTTCTCACCTCCTGAGGATTCTCTGCAGGACGAAAACATTCTGCCCTTGTCTTGTGTTGTTGGATCTCTCACGTGGACCATCGAAAGAGACATTTTGGAGGCCCTAAAGACGGAACCTGACCCTGGGACAGGCCCTGCTGGGGTTATGTTTGTACCTACTGCTATTAAAACTAAGGTACTACAGTACACTGGTTGCACACACACAAGCTGTCTTGCCATCCAGGAATTTCACGCATGCAAGAGGCATTTCTGGTGGCCGTCCATGGTGGACGATATTAGAGCTGCACTATGTAACTTTGTAGTGCAGTCTGTAACTTTTCTAACAATATATTTTTAACATATTTCTTCACTCTGTCACTATCTACTGACAGACTGGTGTTAGACAAAGTAATCTCTGAAAAAAACTATAGTCCCCTTGCTTCTCTATCAGCATTTATAAAAACACTAAAAACACAGAGTGACCCGCCGTTAACCAGCCAATAAAAACAGAGTTTGTAACCAGCCAATAAAAACAGAGCTTGAATTTGAATTTCAGCAGAGCAAGGGGGGCAGAGCCATATATGGCTCTGAGGGGGAGGGATCAGAATGCTTTGCCTGTTGAAAATATTTCTAAGTTCTATGCTCTACAGAAAGTTACACATAACACCTTTAAGCAGTATGTGGCCGCCTGTCCTACGTGTGCTCGTAACAAGAACAGTAATCGACCACCTGCCGGCAAACTACAGCCCTTACCTACCCCCAGCAGACCTTGGTCTCACATCTCACTGGACTTTGTTACTGGCCTTTCTCCTTCGGAAAGTAACACAGTAATCCTCACTATAATCGACAGGTTTTCTAAGGCAGCACATTTTGTCCCTTTGTCTAAACTTCCTTCAGCGTTTGAGACTGCACAACTTCTAGTGCAACACGTGTTCCAGATTCACGGCATACCGTGGGACTTGGTCTCTGACAGAGGACCCCAATTCGTATCTCAGGTATGGAAAGAGTTTTGCAAATCATTAGGGGCCTCTGTCAGCCTGACATCAGGATACCATCCCCAGTCCAATGGCCAGGCCGAATGTGCAAATCAGGAGATGGAGGTCGCTCTCAGATGTGTTGTGGAGGACAACCCGTCTATATGGAGCCAACACCTGGTATGGATTGAATATGCTCACAATACACATACGTCTTCCGCTACTGGTATGTCCCCGTTTGAGGCCTCTCTAGGTTATGCACCCCTCTTGTTCCCAAGTCAAGAAAGTGAGGTGTCCGTTCCATCGGTCCAACACCATTTCAGGAGGTGTCGTAGGGTTTGGCGACAGGCGAAGTCAGCCCTTCGCTGCACAGCAGCCCAAAACCAGAGGATGGCAGATCGCCATCGATCGGCGGCGCCCACCTATCAAGTTGGACAAAAGTTATGGCTGTCTGCTCAAAACATTTATCTAAAAGATACCCCCGCAAATCCAGATTGTTTGAAAATTAATCTTTCTCCTCCACATCACATCCAATTTGTGGAGTATAACCATTGGCAACATTTAGCATTAGACCTTCTACTTCTACCTTCAGGCACATCACCCTATCTGACTCTCTTTTCACATCTATTATATTATTTTTCATCTCTCCTTCAGGACCACTCCTACTCCGTTTCTCTTTCTATCCACACCATGATGAAACAATTTAAACTCTGCTCCAATGCTGCGAGCCTTGCTGCCCTTCCACTTGGTCTCTTGGACACATAAACATCTACCTTCCTTCTCTGCATCATGTCAGCCAGCTCTCTACCTTTGCCTGTCATTGTCCCACATTTAGAGTTGCAACCCTCAGTCCTACATTCTTAACATTCTTCTTCCTCTGTCTCTTAACATTTCTCCCTTCTTGTGGTCTTTGACCTTAGGTAAACTGGATTTATAATGTCGAAAGACAGTCAGGTAGCTTATTTTGAACAACCAAATACCTACAAATAAGCTCGCTACCAGTATTTTATTTATTTATTTATTTATTGCCACAACGTATTACTTTAAAAGAGCTGTGTTACCAATCAGATGCATCAAAATGGCAGAGTCAATTGACAAGACTCAACCTCAAATGAAAAGAAAAATCCCACCAGATGCAGCCTTTTCCCTTTTGGAGTCTGCTGCATCAGCACAGCAGTTTGGTAACAAAGATATTGAATGGCTTTGCAAGGACCCAATCAAGCATCACGCTGCTGACTGAGGTGAAAAAGATTAAATGCAGTGTTCATATGAAAAATGAATGTCCTTGTTTTAACTTGATCAATACATGCACTATTGGATCTCACTGGTTCCGCAGTAAACTGCTGAGAAGTTTAATGTACAAATTGGAGTTAAACTTTTGGGAGATATTTAACTAAATGGGCTCACAGCTGATGAGACATGAACAAAAATATGGATTTAATTAAGCGACAGATGAAATTATTTGACCTTATAGTGTGTAAACGCCTAAATTCTAAATTTGGGTGTATTTACATGCAAACTGTGCATGTTGGATGTATTAAGAAAATACAGCTCAGTAATTCTTCTCAGGTTTGTGGATGCCTAACAAGACATTGCCACCATTTTGTGATAATTTCATACTGAATACAAGTAGAACTGAGCTCAAATCAAATAACTGTTTAGTCCAAAAGGTACTGAAGACTTGGCAAGCATGAGCAAGAGACTGCAGTCTATAATACATTTTGATGCACAACTGAAAATACATAAAATTGCCATAATTTAAAAACATGAAACAATAAGTGCGCAGAAATTTTTCTGGATTAACATTTATGACTGTTTTGTTATTTTTTACTTCATCAAACAAATATATTTGTTCTAAAAACTAGGTGGTTTTTAAACTGATAAAGTTCAAGCATGGTTACTCGCATGATTAGTCTCTCGATCACTACCTATTTATCATCATGCAACAAATCTATGGATTTGTTGCTTTAGAAGAGCTTTGTTTGCCTTTACTGGAGAATCTACAGTGTAACATTTATTTAATAGTTTGTGTTCATTTTGCAGGAAATTTAGCTTTTATTTTCCTATCTAATGAACAGGCAATGCATCTCCTCCCTGTGGCCAGGCTTGACCTTTGGTTACCCTGCCCAATCCTGAATCCTGACTCTCCTGCTTTCGGGAGATTTCGAAACTTCCCTTTTAGGCTTGTCTAGCTCGCCAGATGTTTCCTCAGCTCATGGTGCTCCTAACTCTCTCTCCTCCCTACTGGTGAAAGGTACAAAAAGGACAACAAGGAGACTCTTATTCATTTTAGTCCATGCAGCTACACGAATACTTGAGCTTCAACTGATGAGGTCTTTTTTAGATGTAACCTTCAGATGCAAAACTGAACAGAAACTTGGATTTGTTTTGGCAGGAGCGACAGAAGACACTTTTAAATACCCAGATTACCTTCATACAATAACTGAGTTTGTTTTATTTCTCTTGCAGTTTCTGCGAGAGTTGTATGAGCTCATTTTTAAGGGTGTTTAGAATTTTAAGAAGGCAGTAAGTTGGTAGTAGCTGACCATGTCATGGGACTGTGGACTGAAGTACATGTTCTCTGTGCCCCCTGCTCTGCAGCAGGGTAACAAGTGCATCATGCATGACAAGGAGGAACTGTCCAGACTAGAAATGGTCCAGAGACTGGCAAAGGATGGCTGCCGTTTCCTGCAAAGTCACAGCAAGGGTCCAGAAAGAACAAGTGAGGTGAGAAATACAAAACAAGATGCAGTAGTTTTATGTCACGCTGTGTAACAGTATTTTCTTGTTCTTCTTTCTGTGTTAAATAATCAAATGTTACCTGTAGTTTGTCATTAACATCGGTTCCATAAGTCTGCTTTAATTTTGCCAATGACTATTATAACTGCATTAGACAAAAATTGTTTTAAAAAATGGACTTAAAATGGAGTTTAGACTGCTATAGTAGAGTTGCACCTGTTGATGCAAGCTATTCTAGTAACACTGCATTTTAAGTGCAAAAATGTATTCATTATACTGTATATTGAAAAAAACTGGTGTTTGACCTCTGTAGTATCATTAGGAAAATTTAGGATTCAATTATAAACAGTATGGCAGCATCTTAAAGTTGGGTTTGTGTTGTGTTTTTTCAAAGCGTCGCTATGAACATTGGTCACTCTTGAAAATGCAAGTGCGCATGCTGTCTGTTCTCACCCGCTTGCACTATTTTAAACACATTACATCATTTGCAAGTTAGCTGCCTGCCTAGGAGCCAATGGATTGGCTTAAAGAAAGGGCTCAACATCTCCTTTCCTGCCGGCTGTGTACGTCTGCTGAACTATTAAACAATTGCAGGAAGAGGTGACGTAGGTGGTGTGGTCCATCGTGCTTGTACATTGTGTGGTCTCAGAGTGAGTTCCTGTGCGTCAGCTCTCTGACCTTTTCTCCTTAACAAGGCTAGAACTTGCACCTGCATCAGTAAAAAGACAACAACCACCACCATCTGTCTAACTATCAAATGACATACATGATGCAACAATTTGTTATATTGTTGTTGTTGTTTAATTTGCATAAATGTTTCATATTTAGAAGGTAAAAATGATTCAGTGTACAGTACTTCTGAGTCCAGTGATAGTCTAAAGTATTGGACCTATAATTGGTGATATTTGACATTTATCCAAAATTGTTAGTGTTAATAATTGTTTTTATCTTCTGTTTCTTGATTATAAAATAGTTTAAAGTGATGCCACAGTGTTGCAGTTGTGCTCAGGCTGTATGACATGTGACTCATTCATATCAGGCATCAACGCGATTAGTAATAAGTTCAATCCCAGATGGAAAAAAGGCCTGCTTAATATACATTAGGCTGTACATTTATGCAAGTGCTTCATAGATTTTAGTGGCAAAGCTATCATAAAACTTATGCAATCTCTTTTAATCTTAAAATGGAGAATTTCATTATTTAAAAGTTGGTTTTAGCACATTTTCTTTTACACAAAGCTGGTCAGTTAGCTTCACTTTATAAAATAAATTATTTATTTCACATTTATATTAATATTGTTTTTGCTAAGTGTCCAATAAGTTGTGTTTTCTATAATTTCTCACTATTAAACTTCAACTAAATTGTAAAAAGAAAACTCTTTTGTGTATCTACCTAGAATGTGCATGATTTTACCCAGCTGTAGACCCAGTGTAGACCACCTTTGCACTCTGTTCGTCCTGCAGTTCTCACAGGTTTTGTGAAGTGTTCAATACCATTTGTGCTGCACCAGCAGGTGAGCTGAGATTGTCTCAGAGGAACTCATGTGAAACCCAAAAAGAGACCGGAGAGTGGTTGGTGGGGTAGAACTTAAGCCAAAGCCTGAAGTTATGACTAGTCTTGGTTTGATGGTTTTTGTTATGAGAAGACTTTCACAGTCTGAGCGAGTTACGTTTTCAAGGTTTGTGAAGGAACTGTATGGTCAACTCAAAAGGAGCAGCTGCTTTGATACCCTGAGTACTCCGACTTTACTCTCATGCTTTGTAGAGCAAAAACTGTATTCTGATGACTTTGACTAAGGAAGGAGCACACGTTAGTATAAATAGTTTAAGTCCTACACGGCCCCTCATACATTGGACGTCACTTATTGGATCTGCCAGAAACCACTTGTGCTGTTTACTGGAGTCAGGAAGTCAATCAGTTCATTTTTCCTTCCCTGGAAAATTACAAACGTTGTTCTTTTCACTAAATCCTGTGACAGTAAAGTGCAATTTTTCCAACTCTTCACTGGCATCGTTATTTCAACAACAACAAAATTATTTGAGTAATATTGGGGTTGGCAACAACTGTCAGAAACATCCCTGCAGGTCAGTTTGTTTGTTTATACATGTTCACTAATGTGTTTATATGCCAGGAAGTCGAGCTTGACTGAAGACCCTGGATCTGTCTCCACAAAACATAATTAGACGGGGAAACTGCAGCCACATCCAGTCTGTCAGGCATCAGCTAATTGCATGAACAGAGGTGATGCATTGACTGACAGCTGAGGAGTGGAGGAGGGGTTAAACTGATGCAGGATCACTGTCCATGCAGCCAAATCCCCATCAAGACATGCATTTCTGATATGGACCTACATTATCTAATATGCTTCAGAAACCACAGCTGTCCGTTTGAGAGCCAAGAGCGAAGCTTTAGGTAATACACATAAAATAATTGTTATAAGTCATTGAACTACTACATAAGTTGATTTTACATAAACAGTAAATCATTACCATCATAATTTTTGCATCACAGTTTTTCTAAATTTTGTAACAGCAAGATAAAATACATCCCACGTTGCAAGACAATAAAGGATTGGTAATTAAACCGGAATAAAACCCTAAAAGACAAATATCAGAACAAAGAAGGAAAATGTGGTTGAATATGATATGTACAATATTTACATATTAAACCATCTTTAAAGGTATAAGTTGTCATTATTAATGACAGTGTAATTATTACATGCAAGTGGTGAGACCAGCTGTGTTGTATGGTCTGGAGACAGTGGTCATGACAAAAAGACAGGAAAAAGAACTGGAAGTAGCAGAAATGAAGATGTTGAGGTTCTCCTTAGGCGTGACAAGGATGGATAAGATCAGGAATGAGATGATCAGAGGTACAGCACATGTTGAACAACTGGGAGATAAAGTTAGAGAGACCAGACTGAGATGGTTTGGACATGTCCAGAGGAGGGACAGTGGGTATATTGGTAGAAGGATGTTAGAAATGCAGCTGCCAGGAAAAAGACAAAGAGGAAGGCCAAAGAGGAGATATATGGATGCAGTTAGAGAGGACATGAAGGTAGTTGGAGTGAGGACAGAGGAT
>JBBPBX010001980.1:33326-46437 GCA_038048925.1 Garcialebias charrua | reverse complement strand
AGATAATTTAATTGGGTCTGTGTATAAATCAGCAATTTAAATATGTGACTCATTTATGGTAAATCCCCGAATGGGCTCCTATGATAAGGACAAAATAATAATTTATGGACATTCTCTTTCATCTTTGACAGAGCATTATGATGGACATCAAGGAAACAAAACAAGGGAACTCCTTGATGACATGCTTCTCTCTCCCCTCCCTGCTTTCTCCTCTACAGCCCCAGAGTGACGAAGCAGTCCGCCTGTGTCTGAGAGAGCGGGGCCACGACGTGCTCGTGCTCCAGAGAGTGTCGTCAGCGAAGCCAGGGCTCGCTGCATCGGCGAGGGGCGGAGGAGGGAGGGAAGAGGCAAAGAACAGGAGGTAAGCCTCTCCTTCTTAATCCTCTCCCCCAGCACTCCTCTCATCATTCTCCTCCTCTGCCCCTGTCGCTCACACTCTCACTCAGCCATGCTTTACATAGCAGCTCTATGACTACATGTGATACATAGAAGTGGGCAGAATGAGGCTGTGAGGCAGAGATTTTACATGCAAATAGCTGCTGATGAGGTTTTTGTTGTTGTTGACGACGCATCGTGATCTATCACTGTGCTCTGAAGATACCAGCAGTCAAATACTGGTTGTGGGAGTTGGAGGTGCATGAATGAAAGTGTAAGGATGTCATGCAGGAGCAGCAAAGGTGCAAGAACTGTTTGAGGATGGGATCTCGTCCACAGTCCTTGAACCTGCAGCAGGACGAGGGCATGCTGCTGCTGCTGCACGCTGCCTTGGTGGAGCAGGAGGAGGACGTGGAGGAGAGCAGCAGTGGCAGCACCAGCCAGGCAGAGCCGGTGACCGTGCCCACCTTCGACGTCCCCTACTTTCGCTACATCGATGACGAGGGCACGGAGGGAGAGGAGGAGTGGAGCAGCAGCCGCTCTCTGTCCTCTATCGGGGAGGACTCGTCTTCTGATTCTGTCGTGTCCGACAGGTATGCGGTCGTGTCCGGAACCCCCGAGAAGATCCTGGAGCACTTGCTGAATGACCTGATGCTGGACGATGACCGAGGGACAACACAGGAGGAAGTGTCAGGTCAGCATTCCTCTTGACGTCTTGCCTCTTGGCCACACTTTCACACAGTCAGTGTACACGTATAAATGGGTTTTAGTTGTATATTCAAGTACCACAGTGAGCAACATTAAGGTGTACGGTATAAATTGTTTGCTTTTTAAAACATACATTGAAATGGGATGAAAGAAATGGCTTGACTTCTCATTTCACTACATCTCTCAACTGTAAGTGAGGAGACCAGCACTGTATGGACAGTCTCACTGAGCTAATCGTGTGATGATGATGATGATGATGATCCAAACTTCCAGCCTGCTCTTCAAACCTCCAGCAGAAATAAACACTGCTCGTAACGGACTGAGCGACACACACACAGCGTCACAGTGGTGACAAATCAACGCATTTCCTCTCATCCCAGCAGGTACAGGATAATGTGCCACTGTTGCCAAGGCAGAGAAGACCCTCTGCTGCTGAAGCTGGAGAGAGAGTTCAATGAGAGTGAACGTCTGAGAGCAGCAGCGCTGTCAGATGAGGCGAGGGACATGATCATGGAGCAGATTTATTTTCATTTTTCAATTTTTCAAAAATGGAAGTGTTCTCTCATGAGGATGGTGGCAGGAAAATAGAGATTATTGTTCAATCTGTAGGCTCAAGGAAGTAAATAAACTGAGCTTGTTGTCTTCTTAGGAGTGCATGATTGTTCATTTTGAGGTGCTCAAGAGAGTTATGATTTGCGTACCAATTAATATAAAGTTAGACAGGAAACATGACAGTGTGCTGCTGAGAACTATCATTCACCTTCAGTGATCCAGCCACAGACTAGAGTAGTAAGCTGCACTCAGTACTGTTTATTAATCTGACTCCTGCTGGTCTTGGTTCTGTTTGCTTGAGTACATGAGAGAGGTTTCTCGGAAAGAGGTCGTTCAGAGATTTTTGACTGGGTTCAGTGAAAAATGGTTTTGAACAAATATTTCTTGATAGCTCTTTAAATGGCTTCAGTTCATACAAATAAAGTTCAATTCTGAGATAGACGCGTCAACATGTTTTTGTGGAGGACCTGTTTATGGGTCACACATTGAACTGACCGACCCTTCATATTCTATTTATAATTATAATAATAATAATAATAATAATAATAATCATTTTATTTAAAAGCGCCTTTCAGGACACCCAAGGACACAAACAAACCAATACAGATCAAACATTAGTAGCGACAAATTGAAATATAAAATATATAAAGATTATAAAATGCAAAATAAAAAATACATTCAGTAGAGTTAATGATAAGCTAGTCTAAAGAGATGTGTTTTCAGAGCAGTCTTGAACAGAGAAAGGGAGGTGGTGTTTCGAAGGTCTGGCGGTAGAGCGTTCCAGAGGTGAGGGGCAGAGCAGGTGAAGGCCCTGCTCCCCATGGTGGAGAGGCGGGCAGAGGGTACATGGAGATGTAGCGAAGAGGAGGATCTGAGAGAGCGTGATGGGATGGAGATTTGTAGGAGGTCAGATAGATAAGGAGGGGCAAGGTTGTGGATAGATTTGAACGTGAGGAGTAGAATTTTGAAGATGATGCGTGATTTAACCGGGAGCCAGTGGAGCTGCTGCAGGACAGGAGTGATGTGGTTATAGTAGGAGGTTTGAGTGATGACACGGGCAGCTGAGTTCTGGACCATCTGTAACTTGTGGAGAGATTTGTTGGGGAGGCCGTAGAGAAGGGAGTTGCAGTAGTCAATACGGGAAGTCACAAGACTGTGCACCAGGATGGCTGTGGAGCGGGGTGTGAGAGAAGGACGGAGACGGTTAATATTACGGAGGTGGAAATAGGCAGACCGAGTAATATTGTTGATGTGTGAAGTGAAGGAGAGAGTGGTGTCGAGGATGACACCGAGGCTCTTGACCTGAGGGGAGGGGGATAGCAGAGAGTTGTTAAGGGGGACGAGAAGATGTTCTGATTTTGAAATAGAGTTTTTGGTACCAACAAGAATGATTTCTGTGTTGTTGCTGTTTAGTTGAAGGAAATTGTTAGAAAACCAGTGATTTAGCTCATTGAGACAGTCGGTGAGGATTGAGGGTGGTTGGGTGGAGTTAGGTTTTGATGACAAGTAGAGCTGTGTGTCATCAGCATAACAAGCTTCAGGTCATTAGTAATTTTTACAAGAGCTGTTTCGGTGCTATGGTGGGGGCGAAATCCAGATTGAAACTTCATAAATGTTGTTGTTGGACAGGTGAGAGTGAAGTTGACAACAATTTTTTCAAGAATTTTGGAGATGAAGGGCAGATTGGAGATCTGATTTATCATATAAATCCTAACATCACCTGTACAAAAGTGGCTCCGTTTCCCTCATGTGACAAGCTGAAGCTCTTCTGAACATTGTGGATGAATGTGTAGTTTGTTTTTACAGTGTAAAGAAGTGCAGTAAAGGTGGCACAGTTAATTACAAAATAACAATCGTTCTTTAACATATTAAACATACCGGTACTGAACTAAGACTCGTGAATTGTTAATTTATCAGTTTTATAAAATCTTTTTTTTTTCAAGATCACTTGATAACATCTTAGTTGTCATTCATTCATTCCAAGTTGGCTCGTTTTGTTTGAGGACCCCATGGATCATATAGATACAATCCAGGGGCTCCTTCTGACTTCTGGGTGAAAATTTTCCTTAAAATGGCTCCAGTCTCAAAAAATTATAAACCATTCATTCATACAAACACTGTGTTATATACTTTTTACATCAGTTTCACAACACTATTATTCTGGCAAAATTATCATGCTATTGCTATTCCAGCTGGACGTTCTACAGCTAGCTGCTGCTACTGCTGGGTTTCGCAGTTAATCATAGAATTGTATGCAAACAAACATATATTGTTAAACAGCTAGTGATGTGAAGGTCTGAAAAACAGTGTTTGTGTGATTTTTTTTCTCTCTCCAGATGTTCTGCAATAAAAAAAACGAATAAAAAAAAACTTCATTTGAACAGATCTGAACTGTCACTGAGGTTGTTTCACAAACAACATCTGCAGTGAAAAGACGGTTTTTACAGCAGACTTGATGCATTTACCTCCATCACAGCACACACTGAGACTATCTGACATCACTATTGTAGCATTTGGTTTTATAGCATATATCATTATAAATGCAGCAAAGCTTTGAGAGTCAGAGAGTCTTTATTGTCATTTGCACCGCATGTGGTACATGTGATGAAAACGAGATTATGTACACGGGGTCCCAGTTACATCCAACAACAAATGCAAGAGAAAAATCATCATTTGTATCATCCTGCAAGAGATGACACGCCTCTGAAAGCACCACAGGCACGTGTGTGGCAGTGTGTGTGGCTGGTGTGTGTTTGTGTTTCCTTTGCATTCACAAATGTTCAGTGTTGCAGTTTTTCCTGTGCCTAATCTCAAGTGCAGCTATCACTGTTTTTCTTTGCACAAACTGCAATGCACCCTGCCAGCTCTGACAAACATGCATGTGCTCCTAATGAGGGGATGTTCAATCTGTTTCACTAAAGCACCGTGGCCACAGATTATGACGGCTATTTGAAGAGGAAAACATGTCACACCGAGTGAATAAAAATCAAGTTAAGCTTTATAACTGCTGAGACGAAGAAGGCTTTTGATGACTACTGTGAAAATAGGCGACTCATTTAGGTATTAAATGCTGTATTGATTGGTGCTGCAAAGGACCGGCACGTTGACGGACGGGTTAACTGATTTCACAGCACAGAGGAAGGAGAGTCAGCTGAATCAGTTCTGCAGTTTCTCTGAAAAGGATCAATTTGTTCAGATTTGTTTGCCGGAAACCAAAACCACCAAAGAGCACTTTTGTGGAAATTTTTATTAAACTTCTCTTATTAAAAAAAAAAATCTTCAGAAGCACAGGAGTGTCACAAATCAGCTAAAAGGCAGCTGAAGTTTATTTATCCTGAATATTTTCATGCTTGAATGTGTTTGGGGTTTATGAGACAAGCACATCCCAGCAGCTCAATTGCTGTGTAACCATTAAAGATGTGTGAAAAGAACTTCAGGTGGTAGAATAAAATATTTTCTCTGGTTTCCAGCCTTCGGTTGCATAGCTTCGAGAAGGGCATGAGACAGGGCTCCTTCAGATGGCTTGGAAAGTAACACACAACCACAGAAGTGCATGTGACTGTGTTAAAGGTGCTGCAGGACTCGAGAAGGTCTTCTGTTCCTGTTTTCAGGTTTTCTATAAAACGCGTGGAGCTGTATCTGATATAGAAGACGCTGCAGGTGTACACGCGAGCGGCCTCTCATAATCAAGGAGTGATGTATCCACGGACACTCTGGACGGATTAACATAATGATGTCTGCGAGTTTAGTGGACCAGAACGCTCACAAAGACCTGGGGAAGCCAGTGTGAAATTAAAAGAATGAATTTAAAATCATGACACAGAAAAGGGCTCAGAGGAGGCTAATCAAATAATAAAAATAATAATTGTTAAGCTTTTCAACATTGTGTGCATGTGTTGATTTTTTTTTTTCACTTTTAAGATTTTATCCTGACATTTGGACTTTCATTGCAATTTTCTGTAAGAAATGAGCTTGTTAAGGTTTAAAAAAGCCAATAAACAAACTGAACCTGTACTAATTTGACAGTGATAAATGGTTGTTGATTTGGAGGACATTTGTGGTCTTATTCCACACCTGCTTTGATTCATGGAATAATGAGAGACATTCTTCTTTGTGCAACCTTGAGAATGACTCAAAGTGATAAACTGGCAGAAAAATCAACACCCAAAGACAACCGGATGATATCCGGACATTTTAAAGTGAGATAATGAAACCAGTGGTCAGAAAGAAACGTCTGATGTCTTATCTCTGTTGATGCAGCCTGCAGCCGCCAGCATGTGAGACTGAAGATTAACTCGGTAAAGGCTCGTTTGAACTGAGCCAAATGATTTTGAAGACTCTTATTTTCATAGACTGACCAGAAACGGTTGTATTTTTCTGCAGAATTCTCTCCCCGTGTTTTCCTCTGAGATGTTCCTGCTTTTTGCTTGTTAAGTGGTCTTTGACAGTAAAGAATAAGCTCTCATGCTTGTGGTAAGAGAAGGTGGAACATGAGAAACTGAGGGGATATGAATTATAAGCACAGCGCTACTGTAGGAGCAGTTCACCAGAAATTAATCATGCAGCTGTCGAGGTCCTGCTTTGTTGGCATCTTGCAGCATTAATGAGGCAGTGTGAGCACAACTTAGGTTTTTTTAATTAAAAAAATATAGTATTTAGTTGATTTTAAGAATGAGAAAATGTTCAGCGCCTCCAAATCCAAGGCCATGGTTTTGAGCCGGAAAAGGGTAGAGTGCTCTCCTCGAGTCGGGGAGGAGGTCCTGCCTCAGGTGGAGGAGTTTAAGTATCTCGGGGTCTTGTTCACGAACGAGGGAAAAATGGAGTGAGAGATAGATAGGTGTGGTGTCTGCAGTGAAGTGGGCGCTGTACCGGTCTGTCGTGGTGAAGAGAGAGCTGAGTCAAAAGGCAAAGCTCTCAATTTACCGATCGATCTACGTTCCCACCCTCATCTATGGTCATGAGCTTTGGGTTATGACCGAAAGAACAAGATCTCGGATACAAGCGGCTGAAATGAGTTTTCTCCGCAGGGTGGCTGGACTCTCCCTTAGAGATAGGGTGAGAAGCTCAGTCATCCGGGAGGGACTCGGAGTAGAGCCGCTGCTTCTCCACATCGAGAGGAGCCAGTTGAGGTGGCTCGGGCATCTGGTTAGGATGCCTCCTGGACGCCTCCCTGGTGAGGTGTTCCGGGCATGTCCCACCGGGAGGAGACCCAGAGGAAGACCCAGGACACGCTGGAGGGACTATGTTTCTCGGCTGGCCTGGGAACGTCTTGGGATTCCCCCAGAGGAGCTGCTCCAAGTGGCTGGGGAGAGGGAAGTCTGGGCCTCCCTACTTAGGCTGCTACCCCCACAACCCGACCCCGGATAAGTGAGAAAAAAATGGATGGATGGAAATTTTCATTCCTTTGTGCTTTTTTTCTTCCAAACAGCCAGACTTTAGTGAGGCTTCATAAAATGACAGTGATCTGTGACCTTTCTGAAGGTGTTTTACAACCTTTTTTACAAACATACCAAAAAACATAAACATTTAGAAACATACCAAAGACAAACAAGTTTTTTTTGGGGGGGGAAATATTTTAGCATCAATAAGGCGATTCCCAAAAAGCTAAACCTTGACTTGCAGTAGATGATTATCTGAAGGATAATGCAGCTTTTAGGTCCTGTGTCAGGTCTTTGCTGATCTTTTTTCTTGTTTCCTAAAGACGGGACTTTTAGGTACTGTTTATCTGCTTTAGATATAGTCTTTTGAGGCCTGTCACTTCTTTTGTTCTCACTTTTTCTCATCAGATATTTTAACCATGCACACAAACTGTACCAACATATATTATATAAGGAGTAGTTAGAAAAAGAGTGAAAAAGCAGCCTAATAAAAAAAAAACTGTAAATATCTTTAGAAACCCAAAAGAATTACTGACCATTTTAAGAGATTTAAGTCTGGCATAAGGATCCCTCAAAACCATTGCACAGTGTCGTATCACTCCCATGTATACGTATTCCTCCATTGTTAATAATGTTCATCTCTTTGCAGGTACACTTCTGGATGACTTTCTGTTAACCTACCCAGTGTTCATGTCAACCAGAGATTTATGCCAAGCTCTTCTGGGACAATATCCTTCAAAAGAGGTGATTTTGAAGAAAGTATGAGAAAGTCTGAGAAAAAAACAAGAAGTAGGGTGGCACAGTGGTGAAGTGGTTAGAGTTGTTGCCTTTGAGCGAGAAGGCCACAGGTTTGCCTCCCCGCCTTTCTGTGTGGAGTTTGCATGCATGAGTTTTCTCCAGGTATTCCAGTTTCCTCCCACAGACCAAAAACATGCATGTTAGACTGATTGGTAATTCTAAATTGTCTCTAGGTGTGAGTGAGAGAGTGAATGGTTGTTTGTCTCTATGTGTCCCTGTGATGGACTGGAGACCTGTCCAGGGGGTCCCCACCTCTTCAACAGCGACTGCTGGATATAGGCACTAGCTCGCCCCCAACTTGGAAAGGAAATTGCAGGCTAAAACAATGAATGGCTGGAACACAATGATTCTTGTTAACTTATCTTCAGTCGATTCAAATGTATTCTTTAACTAACTCCACTTATTGCACCAAGAGAGGTAGAGGGAAGGAGGATCTGAAGGAGGCTCTGGAAAGGAAACAAAAAGTCCTGCATCTGGTGTCGCAGTGGATGTCTCTCTGTAAAGCCTTCCTGAAAGAAGATGAGCACGTCAAGTTCTTCTTGAAGGTGAGAAACACAACCTATGTGGAGAAGGAAGGTTGAGAGGTGAAATGGATACAAGTGAAAAAAATAAGTAAGATGCGTACAAACAGACATTTGTGCCTTTCAGGCTTTGTATCGTCACACTTGCGATGATCTCTACGAGCACCCTGCGCTAGAAAAGGAGACACGGGAGCTGCAGAAACTCTACCAGCTGCATTGCAGACAGTAAGTAACAATGACTTTAACTGACGCAAAGTAAACTATAAATAGTATAACTAAAGACGGACGGACACAGATATACAAAATGCATGTTTCTTTTAAAATGATGCCGGGGTGAGTGAAATACCCAGTAAAAATGACAACCAATAGATCAAAGTTCATGCTCAGTAATCCAGGTACAAAAATCCAACAAAGTCTAGTCAGGTCATCTCGACAGTTTCTTATTTTTGCTGCAATGTTTTGTCCTTCATTTGAAGAACTTCACCAACCTGAGGAGCCACAAACAAACTCAGTCCCACAAGCAGCACACTCCCATAATGGACCATCAGTTTGCTGGTGATAAGATGGTTTCTGGGGCCTGCCCTCTCCCATATCGACAACTCCTTTAAGGCAGCCATAGCCAAAGTGGTTCAACCAATAGCATTCTAAAAAATAACATAAGTATAAAAAAAGATGTTCTCTGCAGACATCTTTTTGAACTCTGCTTCTTCTTCTTGACAAATCATGACAAAACATACACATCATCACCCTAATCATTACACCTCCCTGAGCCTCTCCCCGTGAGGATGCTCCACCTTCCACCCACATCAGTGCAGATAACTCAGTCTCACTCAGCCGCTAATATCTGACTCTGCCTTTTTCATGTTTACATCCAGGAAGGGAAATCCTCAACACCTTCCGCATTAGAGCAGTGGACTGTGAGGGTGGGGGTGTTACTGAGCGACATGCTTCTGAATTTATGAGCTGTTCATATCAGTCCTGTCTGAGAGGAGGAGGACAGGGTTGACTGCTCTGTGGCATCTGTTTGAGTGAAAAGGTGTCATTTTTTAATAGCCAGTGGCCTCCCGGCAGCTTGCATGTGCCGTTTGTGCAAATTGAAACTCAAGTCTTCGATTGTGAGACTGTGAGAACAAATCTCTATTTGTTTCAGCATGACACTGAACTTGACTGTAGACAGCCACAATGATTAGATGGTTTTTGAAAGGAAAATGGGGAATCATAGCTAACACAGCCTTTAAGTGACATGGCAAAAGGAGTCAGGTTTTTCATTAGTGTGGGGTTACTGCTGGCTGTTAGAAGTGCTCCCTCAGGGCGTCACTTTGTGCCAACACGCCTGTTGTGATGCAGATTTATGGGATTAAAATACAGATTGCAGTAAAAGCTGAAGGATGATAACAGATACTGCTTTCAGGATTAACCACTGAAAACAGGGTGGAAAAAATGAGGGGATCAAATTGGAATGTCTAATATCTATTGAGCACTCAAATCTCCCCTTGAGCTTCGATAATGGACTGAGCACAGCGGAGGAGGTCGTAGTGGATGACATAAATATTCTTTACTCAGATTATAGACTGTATGAAGGGTGATCAACAGATCAGTGACTTGTTTTATGCATGTGGAAGCTCATGCTGTTGCAGTTCATAGTTTTCCTCTGTCTTTTTCAGTCCCGTGGATGATCATTCTCCTCACAGAAATGTAAGTGACGATATTGGTTTCGCTTTTTGCATTACAATAAACCCTAATTACGGTAGTGATTTAAACACACATTTTACTTTTCATAAATATTTCTATACTGCGCTAAAAGACCAATATGTATGTGTTTTCTCTGGATGACAGTTTAAGTAATTAAGAAAATAAAATTGGTTGTTTATCAACTCTTAATATGCTTTGCTTACAGGCCTAACAAGGTGGTGATGGAAGTACAATAGTATATTTCACCCTTAACACTTGGGAAAATTTTCAATTAAAATTAAACATTTGTTTAACTAAACATTTAACTACAAGGGTTAATGGATACCAAGCACCTATGAAATAGTTATTTCTTACATAAAACCTTTTCTCATGAAGCTTAGCCCTACAGAAAGAGCTTGCTACCTTTAAAATAAGAGGAATGAAGCACATGTAAAAAGATTATCCCACACCCTCATGAACCAATTATTAAAATGCTTAGTGGCAACCTTGTAATTAAGGAACAGATTTCTGTATGTGCAGACTTTCTGCTTCATTCAGCAATTAAGTATAGAACCCGATGCAGCAGCTTTGTGCTAAAAATTGCTTTTACAATTGTAAAGAGGCAACATTAGGAGCTTTGAAGGTTAGGAAATGTCAAACGGCTGATAGTTATCAGCCAAACTTCAAGTTAGATGAGTAACATTTGGCCAGTCAAAGCACCTCTAGTTAAATCCATCCATCCATCCATCCATCCATCCATCCATCCATTTTCTTCCGCTTATCCGGGGTCGGGTCGCGGGGGTAGCAGCCTAAGTAGGGAGGCCCAGACTTCCCTCTCTCCAGCCACTTGGAGCAGCTCCTCTGGGGGAATCCCAAGGCGTTCCCAGGCCAGCCGAGAAACATAGTCCCTCCAGCGTGTCCTGGGTCTTCCTCTGGGTCTCCTCCCGGTGGGACATGCCCGGAACACCTCACCAGGGAGGCGTCCAGGAGGCATCCTAACCAGATGCCCGAGCCACCTCAACTGGCTCCTCTCGATGTGGAGAAGCAGCGGCTCTACTCCGAGTCCCTCCCGGATGACTGAGCTTCTCACCCTATCTCTAAGGGAGAGTCCAGCCACCCTGCGGAGAAAACTCATTTCAGCCGCTTGTATCCGAGATCTTGTTCTTTCGGTCACAACCCAAAGCTCATGACCATAGATGAGGGTGGGAACGTAGATCGATCGGTAAATTGAGAGCTTTGCCTTTTGACTCAGCTCTCTCTTCACCACGACAGACCGGTACAGCGCCCGCTTCACTGCGGACGCTGCACCTATCCGCCTATCGATCTCACGCTCCAGTTTTCCCTCATTCGTGAACAAGACCCCGAGATACTTAAACTCCTCCACTTGGGGCAGGACCTCCTCCCCGACCCGGAGAGGGCATGCTACCCTTTTCCGGCTCAAGACCATGGCCTCGGATTTGGAGGAACTGATCCTCATCCCGGCCGCATCACACTCGGCTGCAAACCGCTCCAGTGAAAGCTGTAGATCACGATCTGATGAAGCCAATAGGACCACATCATCTGCAAAAAACAGAGAAGCGATTCTAAGGCCACCAAAACGGATCCTCTCAACACCTTGGCTGCGCCTAGAAATTCTGTCCATAAAAGTTATGAACAGAATCGGTGACAAAGGGCAACCTTGGCGGAGTCCAACTCTCACTGGAAACGAGCCTGACTTACTGCCGGCAATGCGGACCAAGCTCTGACACCGGTCGTACAGGGACNATAATGCACTTTTCATTAATAAAAATCTCAAAGTGCTCAAAGACTCAGCTCTCTCTTCACCACGACAGACCGGTACAGCGCCCGCTTCACTGCGGATGCTGCACCTATCCGCCTATCGATCTCACGCTCCAGTTTTCCCTCATTCGTGAACAAGACCCCGAGATACTTAAACTCCTCCACTTGGGGCAGGACCTCCTCCCCGACCCGGAGAGGGCATGCTACCCTTTTCCGGCTCAAGACCATGGCCTCGGATTTGGAGGAACTGATCCTCATCCCGGCCGCATCACACTCGGCTGCAAACCGCTCCAGTGAAAGCTGTAGATCACGACCTGATGAAGCCAATAGGACCACATCATCTGCAAAAAACAGAGAAGCGATTCTAAGGCCACAAAACGGATCCTCTCAACACCTTGGCTGCGCCTATAAATGTTGTCCATAAAATCCAAAAAAGCTAAGTCTGGTCCTCTGGACATTCAAAAAACAAAACAAAACAAAGCAGAGGACCAGACTTAGCTTTTTTGGATTTTTCTACCTGGATTATTGAGCATGCATCAGGGTTGTCCATGAAAGTTATGAACAGAATCGGTGACAAAGTGCAACCTTGGCGGAGTCCAACTCTCACTGGAAACGAGCCTGACTTACTGCCGGCAATGCGGACCAAGTTCTGACATCGGTCGTACAGGGACCTAACAGCCCATATCAAAGGGCCCGGTACCCCATACTCCCGGAGTACCCCCCACAGAATCCCCCGAGGGACGCGGTCGAATGCCTTCTCCAAGTCCACAAAGCACATGTAAACTGGTTGGGCAAACTCCCACGCACCCTCCAGGACCCTGCTGAGGGTGTAGAGCTGGTCCAGTGTTCCACGACCAGGACGAAAACCACACTGCTCCTCCTGAATCCGAGGTTCGACTATCCGACGGACCCTCCTCTCCAGAACCCCTGAATAGACCTTACCAGGGAGGCTTAAGAGTGTGATCCCCCTATAGTTGGAACACACCCTACGGTCCCCCTTTTTGAATAGGGGAACCACCACCCCAGTCTGCCAATCCAAGGGAACTGCCCCCGATGTCCACGCGATATTGCAGAGTCGCGTAAGCCAACACAACCCCACAACATCCAGAGCCCTAAGGAACTCAGGACGAATCTCATCCACCCCCGGAGCCCTGCCACCGCGGAGCTTTTTAACCACCTCGGTGACCTCAGCACCAGAGATTGGAGAGCCCGACCCAAAGTCCCCAGGCTCCGCTTCCTCAGTGGAAGACGTGCCAGTAGGATTGAGGAGGTCTTCGAAGTACTCCGCCCACCGACTCACAACATCCCGAGTTGAGGTCAACAGCACGC
>JBBPBX010001980.1:10082-28006 GCA_038048925.1 Garcialebias charrua | reverse complement strand
TCAAATCCTCTGGATGGTTTATTTTTGTTGAAATGTTTAGTCTTACATCCATAAGACTTCATCAGTCCGAGTAGCCACAACAAACTCAGTCCCGTAAGTGGCTTACTCAGTGGACCAAAAGATGGGATGAAAACCAAAATGTTCCAACACAAAGAAAGCATGCAGAGGACCTGACCTAACTTTGTTGGTGTTTCTTACATTCTTAGAAACAGAACTTGATCATATTGCTTTAAAATGCTGAATGGAATATTCAATTCAATTCAGTTTATTTATTTAGCACCAAGTCACAACATATATATATATATATATATACAAAATAATTAAACATTATTTAGCTGATGAGCAGACTGCTTTGAATTTAACTCATCACACAACTCTCATCTTGAGTAAGAATGAAGGCAACAGTGGAAAGGACAATTAACCATTCATTTAAGGTAATGAGGTCAATTTGTCCTCAAGGTCGCAAATCGCTGCTGTTTAATTTACCATATTATTTTACATCATTAGTGTTTAGCGTATATATGACATATTTTTGTGTATTGTTTAGTGTTCGTTTAGCATATACCTTAAATCCTTGTATACTGTTTCTTTTTATACTTTATATTTTTGCTATCTATGGGTGAAACTGGGACCTTGAGTACACAAGTGCTTTAGAAATAAATTGGTATGGTATGGTATGGTACCACATTTAATGCGAATGACAATAAAGAACCTTGAACTTGAACTAAATTTGCGAATAAATTGTATTTTTGGAGAATAGAAAAGTTTTCTTTGCTGTTACGTATTACCTTTTATAATAAGTTTATTTTTCACATTCCAGTAATCACTGATATCCATACCACAAGCTAAATAAAGACCTAACAAGATGTTCCTAATTTAAGTTTTTCTACTGGTTTGGTAATATCCTTTTTTGCTGCTCCGAGTTTTACCAATTGTGTTATGAAATGTGGTGTTCTCAGAATTATATCTAAAGTAGTGCCCAGGGGCCCTACTTATCCAGGGTACTCCAGTAGGATTAATATGCTGCCTGATCCAACCAGAGTTCAGTGCTCTCCTCCAAGACTCAGCCACAGCTGCTCAAATTACAATACAATATGTTACAATACAACACCATTTTAAAACACACAATAAACTTTGTCACCTTTCCAGAGGTGTATTAGCAGTATTTCTTCCATAAAATGTGTCTGTATTATTTGGTGCTCATGTAAACTCTGACTCTGTTCCTTCATAGAAAATACAAAATCATTCTCTAGAGAAACTGTCCCGAGTGAGACTAAAGGTGTGATTTTCCTTCCTGTGAATGGATTAGTCCTTCAATCTCTTTGACCTTCAGTGTCTCTGTGTCGGCTGGTGTTAAGTCAAACTCCAGTGACCTTTTGGATGTATTTTTATACACAAGACTCCTGGCCCACCAACACAGTTCTTATCTTTCTCTGAGGTTGATAATGCCTTTTCTGCCCCCACTCATCAAGATGTGGAAAAGTCAGCTTCCTCATATCGCTAGATGCAGCGAGATAGATTATGACTCAGTGTGTGTGTGTGTTTGTGTGTGTGTGTGTGTTTGCAAGCTGTGTAAAATGAGCGACTTTGAAAGGAAGAAAGATAAAGTGTAATTGGTTACATTTTCACAGTTGAAATGAGGTTGCAATTATTCAAAAAGCTTTTTACATTTAAGTCGTGTTTTAACAGCATATTGCAGATTTGTAATATTTTTTGCCTAAAAAATACAGTACTAAATGTTAAAGTATTCATCCTAAAGGGCATTTATATTACAATAAATCTATGTTATTTTTTTATTCTGATGCCTACGTTTAACTTTAATTTATCAGAAATACATTGCAGAAATAATAGAATATCAACATTATGAAGGAATTTCCCTTGTTTCAGTGGAATATTAAACAATTAAGCAACTTTTCATTTAGGACCAAGAGGTAGCGGGAATGCATAACTATCACCACTACTCTAGTTCTCAAACTTTGGGGCATGCCCCATGTTGCTATTTGTTTATTTTATTGTATTTTTCCCCATGCTCAAAACATTTTGCAGGTGAAACTGTTGTTACAACACCTCATTGCAGCCCAAATCTATTTTCAGAATGTGCAAAACAATTAATCAATTTGTTACTAGGGGTGTAAATCACCAGCTTTACCACAATATGATATTATACTGATTTGTTTGTATGACAACACAATTTGTTCTCGATATCACAAAGTCTGTCACAATATGATTTCAATTATATTCGATTCGCAAGTCTGCAATCAATATATTGCTATATCAAATACCCATCTCATTTACATATAAAAACATTTACAACAATTCAAGTATGATTTAACCATTTTATTTATGTTATTACAAGGCCTGTTCAGTCTCACATTTCTCATGTTTAAGTGTATTTTTTAAACCAGTTAACTTAAAAGTGCCCTGACTACTTTCCAGTTATAAAGATACCAAATTAGATATTGAGCTTACATGACATGTCTATCAATGTTGTGTTTCTTCATCAGGTGAATGGCCACATTTGTTGCATTTCCTGAGTATTTTAACACACTTGCACACTTTGCATACGGCATGAGTTTTGTCTGTTGAGCCGTCTTTCTGTTGGAATCCAAAATATTTCCACAGTGTTGATTTAAATCCAGCAGAGAGTGAATTTCATTATCTGTTTTCTGCCTCGTCTGCCATGTTGCTGAGGCGGCCGCAGAGAGCAGCCATGCACGGAAATGATGAGAAATTTCAAAATAAAAGCATATTTAATAGATGACTATATGAATCAATGTTTTAGTTTTACCACAATATAATTGAAATTAATTATTAATCATTTAATCATATATCGATTTAAATTGATGTATTGTTTACACCCCTATTTGTTACTATATTTTTCTATTTAACAAAGTGTAAGTTTGGCTTGGAAAATGCTAAAATCAATGATTGTATTTGTGCATAGGTAAACTGAGTTAATCATGTTTTTTATTTTTATTGTAATGCTAGGGAAACGTACAAGCAACACACAGTTAATCTGTTGTGCTCCAAGTCAACCCAGCTGAGGTGAGTTATTTTCCATGGCTCAATGCTTTGTTTCCAAAAGTGCATGACGGTGGGGCAAGTGTTGACAAAAGTGTTCTGGCACTGTAGGAGTGCTTAGCCTGTCTGAGTCTTTGTCCCTTTGTCTCTGCTGCTTTAGTTCTTGGCGTAAAATAATATAAATATTACACATTTATATTTATACACCCAATAATATAGCAAAGGTGTTTTTCTGTTTAATGGGGGGCAGGGGGGGGTCCAGAAACTCAATGTTCTTTCAATGAATGTTTCAGTTTCATGTTTGTAGTTTATCATAAATATTTGCAGATTTCAATATCATTCATTCAACCTTTATTTAGTCAGGTAAATCTTATTGAGCCTCGTGGGCTCATTTACGAAAACGACCTGCTAAAACTAAAGAACGATGAACATCAATGGTAGAATTTCCTTAAACAATAAACAATAGAAAAACAAAAGAAAAAAAAAAACAAAGGAGAGAAATACATTTTTTCTTTTTCTTTTTTTTAACAAAGTATCAAAAAACTAGCAAAACATTATAAGGTAGATGTAGAAAATCAAAGACAGGAACATATCTGCATTGGTTTTTGCCAGGATTCCAACAGATTCAATATCACACGGTTTTATCAAAAAACTTTCAATTTAGAGTTACCAATCAGTCTAACACGCATGCTTTTGATCTGTGGGAGGAAACCGGAGTACTGTACACAGAGAAAACTCATGCATGCACAGGCAGAACATGCAAACTCTACCTTCCAAGGACCCCAGCCGGGATTCAATCTGGCGATCTTCTTGATAAGAGGTGGAAGCTTGACCAACTAAGGCACCATGCTGACCCTAATCAACACAAAATTGTTTTAAAAAACAGTCAATTTTACAAACACTGATCTGCATGGTAGTATCTAACATTCTCAATACAATTTTTAAAAAATAATAAAATGAACTGATGGGTATTATTATGATAACTTGTGTGTCCTCTAGCATTTCACTCTAAAAAAAATGGGAAGACTGTCAATGGAGAACATTAGGTATGTTGCTTTTCACTGCAGGTTACAAGAAATTTATTCAACAACGCAACACTGCTCATTGGGAGCTAAATTAAAGGCTCAGAGAAAATCTTGATTGATCCTCAGTTTCAAAGCAAAAGCTAAGCAACACAGATGCAACTTGAATAGAAAATGGATCAATAACCCTGTGCACAGGTTACGATGAAGAGCTCTTATGGGACTAAAATAACCACAAATTATGTTTGCATTCACTGCTACTGTAGCATCGTCTGGAGAACAGAGTAATATATTATATTGCTGATTTATACAGGTTTCGCACTGCACTTTAAAGGCAAATGATCTGGATCTACAAGACTAACCCTAGACAATTTGCTTACAACATTTATCAGAATGAAACTCAAACTATATTTTAAGTTAATTGATGAATGTGTTAGAATGTGTCACACTACAAAGTTTTATGTATACAACTAATTATACTAATGACGTGTGAAAATGATTGTTACATTTTTATCAACTTTGTCCCTTTCTTGTCATCTGTTTCTACATGCCAACAATTTCAAAGGCTGCAGGCTAAATACAACCTGAATACAGTGGGAAAAAAAGGTTTGGCATAGTGTAGTAGAGAGCAAACAATAAAAATAAAATCACTCAACGTTTGTTCACTCATGTCTATTTTTCTATTATTTATTTCTATATTTTATCGATCGGGGGGGCCGCAATGGTGTAGGGGCAGGGCAGCCAACTCAGGTTCTAAAGGTCCCGGGTTTGATCCCCGGTCATTGCAAATCTCATGGCGTCTCTGAGAAGGACCCCCTATCCCAGTTGCTCCCTGGGTGCCCTCAAAAGCTGCCCACTGCTCCACCTAGTGGTAGACGGGTTAAAGGCAGCAAGCCAATTTCACTATTGAGAGAACATACAATAATGACAATACATAAACATTATATTATTATCATCATTATTATCATCATCTTTATTATCATCAACATTATTATTATTATTATTATCATCATTATTATCATCACCATAATAATAATACTAATTATTATTATTAATATTATTTCATACATGTACATTTATTATTATTATTTTTAAGTAGGTCAAATTCATAACACCCATCATCTAAGAGCATGTTTTGGTGAAGATAATAAAAATACAGTAATTTAATATAACAATAACGGTTTTCATCTTTTAAAATTTTTATCCAGTTTTGCTTCACTTGATGAAATGATGTTCAACCAGCTTAGATGTTTTTTGAGGAAATCTCTAAATCTAAGACTGTGCTGTTGATACACTTCAATACGGTCTTGGTTTTAACTCCAAGAACCACTGGGGTCTTTTTATGGGGAGATTGTAATTTGCAATTTGTTTCTTCCTACAATCCAAAATAAGACTAAATCTTCTTATTATTATTTTGGCTTTTCCCTTTTCAGGGGTCGCCACAGCGAGTCATCCTCCTCCACCTCACTCTGTCCTCTGCATCCTCTGTCCTCACTCCAACTACCTTCATGTCCTCTCTAACTGCATCCATATATCTCCTCTTTGGCCTTCCTCTGTGTCTTTTTCCTGGCAGCTGCATTTCTAACATCCTTCTACCAATATACCCACTGTCCCTCCTCTGGACATGTCCAAACCATCTCAGTCTGGCCTCCCTAACTTTATCTCCCAGTTGTTCAACATGTGCTGTACCTCTGATTATCTCATTCCTGATCTTATCCATCCTTGTCACTCCTAAGGAGAACCTCAGCATCTTCATTTCTGCCACTTCCAGTTCTTTCTCCTGTCTTTTTGTCAATGACACTGTCTCCAGACCATACAACATAGCTGGTCTCACCACTGTCTTGTAAACTTTTCCTTTGACCTTTGCTGACACCTTTTTGTCACAAATCACTCCTGAAACTTTTCTCCATCCACTCCATCCTGCCTGGACTCTCTTTCACCTCTTTACCACATTCCCCATTTTCCTGGACAGTGGACCCCAAGTACTTGAAGTCCTGCACCTTTGTGACCTCTGCTCCTTGTAGCCTCACTGTTCCACTGGCCTCCCTCTCATTCACACACATGTACTCTGTCTTACTACGGCTGACTTTCATTCCTCTTCTTTCAAGTGCATACCTCCACCTCTCCAAGTTCTCTTCCACCTGTTCCCTGTTCTCACCACAGATCACAATGTCATCTGCAAATATCATAGTCCATGGGGATTCTTGCCTGACCTCATCTGTTAGTTGGTCCATCACCAGAGCAAACAAGAAGGGGCTCAGAGCCGATCCTTGATGCACTCCCACCTCCACATTGAAGCTATCTGTCACTCCTACAGACTAAAAGGTGATTCTAAATTAAGCTTTGCTTTGGGTATGCATGGTTGTTTGTGTCATGTGTATATATGGACTGACAAGCTATCCAGAGTGTACCACGCCTCTTGCACATTGGCTTTTGGAAATAGATACCAGCTTGTTGCAACCCTGAACAGAATACGTGAACAGACCAATCTTTATAGTCACACCAACCAAGACCACTCTAAGTAGATTAAAGTAATCATAGTCCAGTCTTGTAAAAATAAACACCGTTACATTTTTCTTTATTTCCAAGTAAATATTTTACACAAATATTTGACCACAACTGGTAACAGCAAAAAAAAAATGTTCAAGAGTCTTCAGTGCATAGATGCGACGTTATACATATTAATTTACCAATAAAGAGACAGCCAGTGCAGGATTCTTAGTTTTTCTTCCATAACCACTTTCCCCCAGCAGCTGAAAATGATTCAATCAAACACACATGCACCTGATTTCCTACCACACCTCCAGCACTACTTAAACCTCTGCCAGACGTTCATCCCACATCCATCCATCTTCTTCCGCTTATCCGGGGTCGGGTCGCGGGGGTAGCAGCCTAAGTAGGGAGGCCCAGACTTCCCTCTCCCCAGCCACTTGGAGCAGCTCCTCCGGGGGAATCCCAAGGCGTTCCCAGGCCAGCCGAGAAACATAGTCCCTCCAGCGCGTCCTGGGTCTTCCTCTGGGTCTCCTCCCGGTGGGACGTGCCCGGAACACCTCACCAGGGAGGCGTCCAGGAGGCATCCTAACCAGATGCCCGAGCCACCTCAACTGGCTCCTCTCGATGTGGAGAAGCAGCGGCTCTACTCCGAGTCCCTCCCGGATGACTGAGCTTCTCACCCTATCTCTAAGGGAGAGTCCAGCCACCCTGCGGAGAAAACTCATTTCAGCCGCTTGTATCCGAGATCTTGTTCTTTCGGTCATAACCCAAAGCTCATGACCATAGATGAGGGTGGGAACGTAGATCGATCGGTAAATTGAGAGCTTTGCCTTTTGACTCAGCTCTCTCTTCACCACGACAGACCGGTACAGCGCCCGCTTCACTGCGGACGCTGCACCTATCCGCCTATCGATCTCACGCTCCAGTTTTCCCTCATTCGTGAACAAGATCCCGAGATACTTAAACTCCTCCACTTGGGGCAGGACCTCCTCCCCGACCCGGAGAGGGCATGCTACCCTTTTCCGGCTCAAGACCATGGCCTCGGATTTGGAGGAACTGATCCTCATCCCGGCCGCATCACACTCGGCTGCAAACCGCTCCAGTGAAAGTTGTAAATCACGAACTGATGAAGCCAGTAGGACCACATCATCTGCAAAAAACAGAGAAGCGATTCTAAGGTCACCAAAACGGATCCTCTCAACACCTTGGCTGCGCCTAGAAATTCTGTCCATAAAAGTTATGAACAGAATCGGTGACAAAGGGCAACCTTGGCGGAGTCCAACTCTCACCGGAAACGAGCCTGACTTACTGCCGGCAATGCGGACCAAGCTCTGACACCGGTCGTACAGGGACCTAACAGCCCTTATCAAAGGGCCTGGTACCCCATACTCCCGGAGTACCCCCCACAGAACCCCCCGAGGGACGCGGTCGAATGCCTTCTCCAAGTCCACAAAGCACATGTAAACTGGTTGGGCAAACTCCCACGCACCCTCCAGGACCCTGCTGAGGGTGTAGAGCTGGTCCAGTGTTCCACGACCAGGACGAAAACCACACTGCTCCTCCTGAATCCGAGGTTCGACTATCCGACGGACCCTCCTCTCCAGAACCCCTGAATAGACCTTACCAGGGAGGCTTAATGGAACATTATATTGCCTATGGTAATCTAAGTGACAGTCCTGAACATGATCTTTTCCAATTATGACTAACCTTGCTGTTATTTCTCCTTGTGTCTCCAAGTCCTGCCTCCTCGACCTTCTCCTTGCACCTCGTGACCTCCTCGGACTCCAACCTGATTCCCACAAACATCAAGACTCAGCTTGAACCCAATGCCAGACTACAATATCCAGCTGCCTCTACAACACAGTACTCACCATTTCAAATTCCACATCCTACAATCTCGGTGAAACTGGAACCTTGAACCTACCCCTCTCCAATGTGACCTGCAAGCAAATCATAATAAGAACCTTTCCTACAGCAAACCATCTCCAACAGAAAAACTTTAATAATGATATACTCATCGTGTTCCCTGCTTCCCTCCACAGCCTAAACTCAGTGTAAATAAAGACACATTTTTAATACTTGAGTCCATGTCTCTTCAGTCTGCCAATCTGTGGTCATTAAATATAAAATCATTAGCCAGGAGTAGTCACTTGTTTTGTATGACTATTTTCTAATATCTAGCACATCTTTCCCTAGATGGATATGGCAATACTGGAGCATATTTGTAGTTTTTGGGTGTCTCTTATGGTAGACATGACATTCTCACTGTTTTGCCAAGACTGCAGTGGCTTTTCTTTGGGGAATAGGCAGCATTTATAAGGCAAGCCAGGAGATCTTTTACACAAAATGTATGCATTTTTAGAAGGCCTACTTCCGATTTCATTAACGTACCTTGTCGTTGAACAAAGACGTGCCATGTCTGTCAATATTTTTCAATAGCATGTTTACTGGCCCACATTTGATTTGTTCAAGTTGGCAGTGAATTCATATAGTAATTGATAAATAGATAAATAACAGTGGGGGATAAATAGCGGTGTGTCTGCAAACTACATTAAACCCTGTGGGAAGGTCTTGCAACATTATGTTTATTTAAATAAAAACTTCCCTAGTCACTGTTTTGCTGACATTAGACAATTTAGCTATGGCGTGATTTATTTTTGCCTCATTAAAAATAAACAGTTCATTTGATGTTATTGTATAAAAATACACATTTTCTAATCATTATAAAAACAGTTCTTTTCATCTGATTATTAGCTGTATCGTTAAGCTTTGTGATCACAGGTTTGTTTGTTTCATCCAATTGAAAGAGCAAAGCTACCAAGCCGGTCTAAAACTTACTGTGTTCAAACATACTTTCAGTTTCTGTCAAGCTTCAAGTTATTTTTGTTCTTTTTCTTTCATTTGGTTTCATCTTGTCAGTTGATTTTGCTCTTTCTTTTGGAACTTTATGGATTTTGATGAGCACGCTTTTCTCCCCAGTCTTTACAGATGGTTATATCAACAGACCAATCAAAATCTTTTCTTTCTTTTTTTTTTTCTTTTGTGATTCTCAAGTGGTCAGCGATCACTTTAAGAATAGACCATGTGTTGTTACAAGACTTTGGTATTGATCTCTCAATCAACGTCTCCTTTTGGGTCTTTCAAAAGTGGTTCACAATAAGGTTTGAATTTCAGAGCACTCGCTTCCAGCCTTCTGTTAAAATTCATTGGCAGTGAAAGCAGAACTAAATGGGGAATGAAAGGATTTCTATCAAAACCTCAAATATATTAACACACTGTTTCATCTGTAGGGCTTCATAGCGGGGACAGCTTGTCCATTTAAACAAACGAGGCAGTATGCAGCAAATACAAACTGACAAAATGTGTTGTGCAATTTGTGATGCTTACTAGTCACATTCAAATTGACAGGAAGCAAATTAGATCTGTGCCACAATAGATTTTAGCTGCGGTAACCCATTTTGGAGATTTGTCAACTGACCTCTCCTTTGTGGGTTATTGTGTCCATCTCTGCACATTTCATCCGGTGATTGATGATTAAGTCTGACAAGTTGCAGTGTTTTGATTTTACAAGAGACAGCAGGTTTTTGTCAGAGTTATTTTGGGGGTAGTACATCTATTTGAAAATAAGGATACAATATGTACAGCACAGCAGTGCAGTGATTAGAGCTGTCGCTTCTCAGCAGGTTGCAGGATTGCATCCCGGCCAGGGATCATTCTGTGTAGAGTTTGTATGTTCTCCCCTTGCATGTACAAGTTTTCTCTGGGCACTCCAGTTTTCTCCCACAGATCAAAAAACATGTATGTTAGGGTAAATGGTAACTAAATTCTCCCTGGTGTGAGTGGTTATTTATCTTCATATAGCCCTGTGATGAACTTGCGACCTGTCCAGGAAATGCCTTGCCTCTTCCACAGTGACTGCTGGAGATGGACTCAAACTCAGTTTATTGTTGTTCAGACTATTACTGTACATGGTAAAACATGCCATGCAGGACTTGTATGCCACAGTAAAATAAAATAAAACTATTGTGAGAGTTCTGGCTCTACCAACCAACTCTCTCTCATTGATGGCTGCAGCAGGTTTCTAATTAACCACAAGTCCACACCCGCCCGAACCTGATTAGAGAGACGACTCTGGAGGAGCATAAAAGCCTCAACCAGCCACTCCTTCAGCGCCGGGACATTATCCTACCTATGGTAAGGTAATGAACGCCCTCAAGACTGTCTGCAAACATTTTATTACTAAAATCTAGTCTCTTGTGATCTGCCCATGACTTCCAAGTCCTGGATTCATAGAGCCTTCCTATGCCTCTGTGCTCCTGTTGTTTGCTACTCATAAAATATTTTGTCCCAACTGCTCTCCAATGTCTTCAGCCTGAAGAACCAGCCACCTTCACTACTAAACCTGATCCTCTCTCCAACAGTACCCAACTGTACTCAAATTAAAGAACCTTACTGGAACTGGAACCTCACAGCCCTCTCCTCGGATCCCATCTACAAGAAAAATACAGTCAAGTAAGACATTCATCTACTCTCTTATATGAAAGATAACTCAAGACTCTACTCTACACTCAACGTGTCTCTTCCTTTTCAGCCACTTGATTCAACCTTCATTTATATAGGTTAATCCCATTGAGCCTTAGGGGCTCATTTACAAGAGAGACCAGATAATTCAATCACCTGTAAATAAAAACTTTTTTAAATTGTCTACTCTGTGGCTGTCTCTTGTTCGGTCCGCTACTTGGGGTCAAAACACTAACTGAAATTATATTGCATATTAAAAAATGATGAGAAATAGTGACATTAAAGTGTTGGAGGTGCAGAACCATTCAGCATTCTGACTGCATTTGGATAGAAGCTGCTTTTCAGTCTGGAAGACAATGGCTTCCAGATGTGCCTTCTTTGTCATAGACATCTACACCTCCAGACGCAGGAAGAGGGCCACCAGCGTCATGAAGGATCCCACTCACCCAGTACACACTTTTTGTCCCACTCCCCTCGGGCAGAAGATTGTCGAGCATTAAGTATTGAACCACTAGACTGAGGAACAGCTTATACCCTGAAGCTGTTAGACTTGTAAATCCCTAACCAGGATAATAATAACTCAGGACAGTATTACACTTTTTTTATTTCATTTTATGCTTATGTTTATTAAATGTTTTAGTGTTTTAGTGTTGGTGTAACTTTTTATACTTTTATACTACTATGCAAAAACTCAGGACAGTATTACACTTTTAATATTTCATTTTATGCTTATGTTTATTAAATGTTTTAGTGTTTTAGTGTTGGTGTAACTTTTTATACTTTTATACTACTATGCAAAAACTCAGGACAGTATTACACTTTTAATATTTCATTTTATGCTTGTGTTTATTAAATGTTTTAGTGTTTTAGTGTTTAAATGGTTACTGTTGCACCGAAGGGACTGAGAGAAATGCAATTCTGTGTATGTCCTGGACATATTGCAGTTTTGACAATAAAGTTGACTTTGACTTTGATAATACAAATATAAAAAAAAAAATTATTGTAATGCCACTTTAATTGGTCAACCGTATATAATGTGTTTTATCTGTGCTGGTGGTTATCCATGCTGCTGACCTCATGCTGCCTATTATCTCATGCTGCTATAATCATTCATACCCATTTACTGTACTCACTACAGACTAATGTTCGGGTTGCTGTTTAATATACCATATTATTTTACATTATTAGTGTTTAGCGTATAACTTTTGGCATATTGTTTAGCATTCACCTAGTCTATATCTTAGCTCCTTATATACTGTTTATTTTTACACTTTATATTTTTTGATATTTTGGGGTGTTACTGGGACTTTGAGTACAAAATTTTGTTCCACCTCATACCACATATGATGCAAATGACCAAGATACTTGAACTCGAACTTCGGGTTCCTCAGGAAGTACAAGTGCTGGTTGTTTTCGTTACAACAGCTGTGGTGTTGGTATGCCAGGTGAGTGTGTTGGCCAGATGTACCCCAAGGTATCTGATGGCGTGAACCATCTTCACTACTGGTCTGTCAGGTAGAGTAGAAAGGGGGAGCAGTGCAAATTCATGAGGAAATCCACAACCATCTTCTTGGTCTTCTTGATGTTGATGATGAGCTTGTTGTCTCTGAGCCACCATGTCAGATTCTGCACTTTGTATGTTAACTCATCCATGGATGATGAGCCCAATTTCTACTGTGTTGTCTAAAAACTTGCCCACAAGGTATGGTTATAGTGAACTTTGCAGTCAACACACTTCATGATGCCAGGGGTTAGAGCAATGGGAAATAATAATTGAGGCATAATTCTGCAGATGTTTTTGGCACAGGCATTATTGTGGATGTCTTGAGGTATGATCCAACTCTGACCTGTGACAGCAAGATGTTGAATTTTTTTGTCAGGACCTCAGAGAGCTGGTGCAAACAGTCCTTCATAAACCTTCCCAAGATCCCATTGGAGTGTAGGGCTTTCGAGAGTTGACCTTCTACAGTGTTTTACTTACCTCTGCTGCTGGGCACCAGGTCCCCCTGACCCAAAAAAGACAAGTGGGTAAAGGAAAAGGGTAGATAGATGAAAAAATGCAACAATATTTCAGATTCAGGCTATGTGTTTGCTATCAATAAACTATGTGAATAATTCATATTATTGAATTTGCTATGTAAAAAGCAAGGTGGTGTTTAATGCAAAAGTTGCCAGTGTTTAGTGTATTAAATAATGCACTAGCTGCTGTTCTGAGATCTTAAGATAAGAAATCTTACCTTCAAAAGAAATATTTATGAGAATGTTAATGCTATTTATCACAAGATCAGTTCATACAATTCCCTAAAATGACCAAGTGCCATCTATCCTGGACAATTCACTTGGGTCATTCAGTTCTTCATATGCTGCACAAGCTCTTATATTTTGAATTATTTTGTGACAAAGCAATGCAATATACCTTGTACAGTAGTAGTAAAGCTTTTCTTATCACATTTCATGTTGAAATGATGGAAAATTACTTGGGTATGCATTTAAAGCACCTGGTTAAGAACAAAATGCAGAGCAGGTAAAGTTTAGTCCTCTGAGTAGAAGTCTCTGTGAGTAATAAAATGAGATTATACACAGTTGGGTGAGTTGGAGATATCCTGCAACATTTTCCCTGCAGTACTCTCAACATTGATTTACAACAGTCATCAATCTGCTCTTGCCAAGCTGGAGAAACTTTCACATTTGGTTGACTTAAAGTGGTATTATTGTGGGAGGCCTAGTGTGGATTGAACTCCTGGGACTTAGGATGCAGCAGTGGGTCGTTCTTCTGCACACTCCCAGAGCAGACTTGGCAACAGGACGAGGATGAAACACTGTATCAGAGGAGATGCCCCCTTCGTGACCTGCTTCTCAAGCTATCTATATCCCTGACGGGCTTTCGGACCGGCCCATGGATCTTCTTGATTGAATTCCCTCTGTTCCTAACAGATCTGCTGCTGTTGGACATCTTGCAAACAACAAGGAGGACATAATTCAAGTGAAGGAGTATTAATATGTATCCTCTTGTCATGTTTTCCTTTGGATGAAGATTTGACTGACGTTACACAAAAACAATTCTTTAAAACAAACAAACAAACAAAACAAAAAAACAATGTTTGGATGTCAAAATTGCCCTTTTTAATTATGACATGCTTCCACACAGTTTGTTTAAATGTGTGTGCGCGCTTGTGAGTTTGACAGGTGCAGGCAACCCATGTGATTTATCCCACAGTAAAACACTTGTTATGCAAAGCACTTATTAAAGCGTCAGCAGGGAGGATCGATAAACCATTCTTTACGACAACAGCTTAAGAAAACCTGGTCACGCCGAGACACTGTGCAGTGGTTTACTGTGATATATATAAACAGTGTTGCGGGGTCAAAATTAATTTACTGATGTGGATGTGAGAAACGTCATGCCAGTAAAACAGCAGGGGAAACTATTATGATTCAGCTTGCCTGGCTGTCTGTAAACATAAATAGTAAAAACATCATTAGAGGCTCAGAAGGAAAACATCAATTATAATGGTTATTAGCAATGGAGAGCTGCAGGACTGCGGAGGTACGAGAGAAAAAGCTCAAGGGGATCTAATAACTCCCAGCAAAGAATGTTTGTGAATCATCTCTGTGAGCTGAGTACAGAAATGTGTATGTTTTAGAGAATGAATGGGATGACAGAGCAATGCGATGTTTTTCTCAACTTTCTCAGCTCAAAGTTAATTTAATTGCGTTTATAATAAAGCTTAATGTGGTCTTCTAATGGTCTTGAAAACATCGCCTCACACCACATTGTGTCTTCCATGTTTAAAACAACTGCTCACCTGCAAACAGCAATGTACAGATGATCAAAAGGATTGACAGCGTTAAAAAAAAAACTGCCTCGATTGAACTTTTCACGGTCGGTAGCTGTCTGAGGCGTTTTTCTGTGTTGCAGTTTCCATGGTTTTTAGGAAAAGTTTCTGACAGGTTCAAAAAAGATTCCATGGCACAGGGTATTCAACACCTCATTGGAAGGTAAAATGTGATCGTTGATAGAATAATAAAGAACGATGCCATAACATTGTGGCTCCTCGGACTGATGAAGTCTTTTGGATGAAAGACGAAAGGTTTCAACAAAAAGAAACCCATACCTGTCAAGTTTTGGATTTAAAAATAAGGGACATTTTCTGCCGGGTACTCCGAGCCATCCCACTAGCCCAGGGGTCTGCAACCTTTACGATAAAAAGAGCCGTTTTTCACCGTTGTTCACTACATTAAACGTGTCCAGAGCCGCAACAACCTGCTACAACTGTGGTTATCAACTGGTGGCCCATGGGCCACTTTAGGTTTGCTGGAGGGGATTTTGTGGCTAGTAAGGGTCACACTATAAAGCAAAATATATCTAATGCTTTTTAACATTTATTAAAGAAAAAGACCAGATTCTTGTAAAGGGGAAGTTTTCAGTGTTTATCTGATTTTAAATAAATAAAAAATATATGTAAACTATGCAGACAGTTCTTCATGAAAAGAAATAAAGCATCAAATTGAAGTATGTTTTAGTCGTACTCGCTCCAGTGTTCACATATTTGTAAAAGAAATGGCATCAAATCTGTTTGAATTCATTCTTTTTTGTTGTTTGTACCACCAATAAAATTCAGTTTATGTCAGTTTTAGCCAAAGCTTAAAAGAGCCACTAAAGAGGGAGCAAAGAGTCACATGTGGCTCCAGAGCCGCAGGTTGCAGACCCTTGCACTAGCCCAGACCTGGGCATTGTAAGGCCCCAGGGCCACATGCGGCCCTTTGGTTGACTCTGACCGGCCCCCGTAAGGGGAGTTACAACAAAAAAATAGTTTCTAATTTTACCTCATTTGTGGACTGCATTGCTTTAATTTTGATGTCTTTTTAAAATTCACGTACAAAATGATGCAATATGTAAATCAAGACATGCGCAATGTGCATGATTGCATTGTTGTCAAGTCACAAGACAACGTTAGCCCTCAAAAATGTCCACTCATGCTTTTTATTTTGTTGATTAATCATAACTAATACTTTTACCAGTTTGTCTAAACAATGATATTTACTGCTTTTAATAAAGAAATACTATTAATATGCAGTATTGAATTATGTCATTTCGCCCGGCCCCCCACAATATTTTCTATTTCTCATGTGGCCCCATGGAAAAAATAATTGCCCACCCCTGCACTAGCCCAACCAAAGTCCAGGACCCCTTACATTTTAAGACAGATTTACAAGAAATCTAAAATAACTACCTATCAGCCACTTACAAACCAGTTATGTGATCACAATCTGATAGGCCTACCTTTGTTGACATTGAAATGCTGTGAACATTCTTGCCTCTAGCCCGCGTTTGTGCTTGACGGATTTTTCATGCTGACGGACATCGTTCCTTCCCCCATGAGAGACACTAAAGTCGCAGTTACAAATCTTACAAAACGCGTAATTGTGCCCCACCCTACTCTTCTTTAAATTCGCTGTCCCATTTTTCAAGATATTTACACGAAGTCTTAACTTTTTTGGCAGGGACGCCTTCTCTCTCGTTACATTCATCTATCTCTGGTGTGTTTTTCCGGGTTTGTTCCCGGCCGCTGCCAGCACTAACATCGCGAGAACTGCCACCGAGGCTACTGCAGGTGGCAGTTCTCGCGAGGCTAGTGACAGAGGCACTGGAATGTTTTTTTTTTTTTTTAATAATATTATAATACGGGAAATTTCCGGGAAAATAATAATTCGGGATGACGACGGGAAAGAGGGGTAAAATCCGGTAGTTTCCCGGCCAAAACGGGAGACTTGACAGATATGAAGAAACCGTCCAGATGACTTGAACTTTGTTGGATTTTTTTTACCTGGATAATTGAGCATGGACTTTGATATTTTGAACTACTTTGGCCATGACTGCCTCAAATGAGTTGGCAAGGGAGAGGGCGGACTCCAGAACCCACCTTAACTATTCATAAGACTGAGTTTATTGCAGCTTCTCAGACTGATGAAGTCTTGTAGATGAAAGATGAAACGTTTCAACAAAAATAGATTGTCCAGGGTACCTGACTTAACTTTGTTGGATACCATCACATTGTTGAATAAATGCTTGTGTTTGATGGATTAAAAAAAAATCTAAATGTCTGACTGTGCATATTTGTTTAGTTTGTTAGAATCTCTTGAACCAGTAAATGAATTATAATAAAGCTCTCAGAAATAAAGCCTGACCGATACATCGGTATGGCTGATATTTTAGGGCAGTATAGATGTTTGGGGACATATCGGTAACAGTGATAATGGTCCCATTAACCACCAATATAAACACTTCTAATTTTCCATCCCTAAAATGCTGGGGACAAGCTTACTTACTTTCAAATGGTGTAATTGTACAATGTATCCAACAGATGGTGCATGTGGGCTACTTTCACGTCATGGCCATGCACTTTAATTTTCAAATTCAGTACAGCTGAAGCAGCAAGCAATTAAATACTGTGTACCATAAATTCTGACCAGATCATGGTAAGTTTATTGTAACTGATCTGTAAAAAAATTAAACAAATCAACAATAATAAATTATCTTCCATCAACCAGCCGCTTGCCATTAGCTATGTGCCTCTTAAGTTAGCAAGCTAATAATAATAATAATAATGTGTTTGTCTGTCATCTGTGTATGTTTCCCATACACAGACGAAATTCATCTCTGCATTTAACCCAACCACCACCAGGTGGTGCAGTGAGCAGCCATAAAGCGCTCGGGGAGCTGGAGAATTAGTTGTGCACTCATAGACACCCCAAGGTGTGTAGTGGCCGGGACGCGAACCCACGTCCTTTGGGTCCCAAGTCAAAAGCCCTGCCACTACACCATCTTGGCTCCATCAATGTTTAGCTAACCTAGCATAGGCTATT